>CALYLW010000210.1:600000-845000 GCA_944989445.1 Ampullaceana balthica
AAATATGGCGCGAGTTGCCAAGGTACTTGCTGGGTCTTAAAAAGGAGTAGCAAAATGAATAGGTTTGTTAGTAACGCCTCTGAATATAATTATCTACGTTCTACATGAATCCAAATCACTATACAGCTAACGAAGCTAATGCTTTATCATTTTTATTTTGTTTATTGAACGCCCCTAACCCAACAGCAGAACTTTTCCAGCAAATGGTCGTTGTGAAAGGTGTCGAGGATATTCTCCCTTAAAAATAGGACACGGCCCTGACTGCAGCAACCCCCCCCCCAGGATTTTTCTAATGGTTTTATAGAAGGGGAGGTAAGCATGGGGTGATAACTCGGGAGAGGCAATACGCTCTTAGATGGGCTGCTGAAACCGATAATACGTCGAGTGTTACGGGGAGATAATTCAATCTTCTTTGAGGGCGAGGGGCCCGTGACGGCGTGCGAGTACAACCATAATGGATGGATGGATGCACGGTGGGAGCACATGAAGAGGGCATATATATGTCTGGAAACAAAGATTTTTTTCCCCCCGTGGTTGGCTTAAGTAGTAAAAGTGAAAGTATGAAGATATAAATGAGGGTGGAGGGGTGAGAGAGGAAAGGGTATAATGGTGTAATGTGAACGTGATGTTTTCATTTGAGGTTGGAATTTCTTTAAACGGATTGGGTTGAGTGTTTCGTGACACTTACCTTGCGGTATGCGTTGTTGAGTGATTACGTCTCTCAAATCAAAATCTTTTCTCCTTGCCCTGATATTGGGGCTAGACGTTGATTTTTATTTTAAATCACGTCATGACTTTTTAAAGCGAACTTCTGCGAGTAGCGTTAACCCTCTACTTCCTAAAACAACTTTCTACTTCCATCATTTCTCTTTCTTTTCCAGCATCCTATAACCCTGTCACCCTCACCTTCAGTGAATATGTGACAAATGACCTTAAGTGAACGTGTTAACTCTGGTGAGCCAGCTGTCATGTGGCCTTCGATGAGCATGTGGGCATGTAACCTTCGGTTAACATTTGGATATGAGACCTTTGGTGAGCATCTGGGTATGTGACCTTCGGTGAACTTTTAGTCATGTGACTTTCGGTGAACATTTCGGCTGGTGACCTTTTGGTAATTATATGACCTTTGGTGAAAATGTCTGTTAGTAACCTACAATAAACATTTGTACATATGAACTTCAGTAAACATTTTGCATGCGACCTTCGATGAACATTTGGGCAGGTGACCTTAGGTAAACATTCAGGCATGTGACCTTGGTGAACATGTGGCATGTGACCTACGGACATTTAACTTAAATTTCTGAACGTGCAAGATCATAAGTTATAATGATAGCTCAAGTCTTCACCCAAAGAATCAGCCCGAAAGCTTTATTGTTCATTGTCTAAATTTTCCATCTCAAGAACACGCTCATATAATACAAGAGATGCGCGACTTGGGACAATACATTTAGAGAATGTCTTTTAAATAGGGAAGAAATTTGTTTTTATTTATAGTCAAGTTTAAAGTCACTTTAAAATGAGGAGTGTATTGTCATTTATGTTTTGTTATTGTGAAAACTAACAACTGCTGTCCTGGGACCTAACAACTGCTGTCCTGGGACCTAACAACTGCTGTCCTGTGACCTAACAACTGCTGTCCTGGGACCTAACAACTGCTGTCCTGGGACCTAACAACTGCTGTCCTGGGACCTAACAACTGCTGTCCTGGGACCTAACAACTGCTGTCCTGGGACCCAAAAAATGGTCCATTATTGAATTTCAGAACACCTCCACAAAACAGTCAGTTTCTGTCGCTCTTCAGTCCTTCACAACGAGTCATGTCATTTAAACTCTGATCATGGTTCTTCCTAATGTCATCAATGTCACGATCCTCATATTACATATAAATCAATACGTATGGTCTGTGGTCGGGAGCTGCATGGGTGTCTCATTATGACAAAGTAGGCCTATTATAACACTATTAGAACGTATCGTAACGTAAATACAAAAATGAAATTCGGATAAACGGGCAAAAACTCGAAAAGGTCTCCACCTTTAAATATCTAGGGGCCAAAATATCCGACGAAGGCTCAAAGCCAGAAATTCTTGCCAGATTGGCCCAAACAATGGCAGCATTGAGTAAACTAAAGCAGATCTGGCAAAGCAAGAAACTCTCCCTGAGAACAAAGATCCGACTAATGCGCTCTCTGGCGATGTCGGTCTTCTTGTATGGTTGTGAGGCGTAGACGCTCACTGCAGACCTCCAAAGAAGAATCAATGCGCTAGAGATTAGATTTTTCAGAAAGATATTGAAGATCTCCTACACAGCGCACATCACAAACGAAGTGGTCCGCAACACAATAAGTACTGTCATTGGCCCCTATGAGGACCTTCTCACCTCAATTAAGAAGAGGAAACTACGATGGTACGGACACGTGACAAGATATGGAGGTCTTGCAAAGCCTATATTGCAAGGCACAGTCCAGGGAGGAAGGAAAAGAGGCAGACAAAGGAAGAGATGGGAAGACAATATCAAGGAGTGGACCGGCCTGTCATTCAGCGACTCTCAAAAGGGACCGGGACAAATGGCGTGAAATAGTGTGCAGTTCACGATGGTGCCCCAACGACGGGTTAAGGGATAGTTCAGTTCAGCTCAGAAGGTATCGGAGCGATCTAATTATTCTTTTATTCAACTTTTCCATCCACTTCTATTTTCCCCTAATTTAATAAGTAATCTCTTCTTATCTCAGATTCATAGAAAATCTTTACTTTTTGAGCTAAACCGTTTGGTCGTTTTCTCATTTTATTGATCAAACAAATATAGTTTAAAATGGCATTGTTCGAGTAGGTCATCGAAGAGTAAAGAATTATTACTTTTCAAAGTAATTTATTCATTAAAAAAAAATTATATCCACGCTTCCAACAAACGCCATTCTTTTACAAGATGCTTGTGAGATCGTTTTCCGCGTGCGTAGTTGTCTGAGAAGAAAGATGAGCAAGATGTTAGCAGGGGCCCAGGACCAAAGCTCAAAAGTAAGATTACTTGAAGATGCGTCTAGCACACAAACCATTCACCAACCGTACGGTGCGTGGTCTGCCCCCAGCCCGTGGCTCAAAGAGGGCCACTGATGTCGTCTCTCAACGCTGATTGCTGATGATCGAATGTTTTGTCGGGCCGCAGTAAAACTATGTTAATAAACTTATCGCCGGACGCGGGCCTGACTTTCTGTGCGGGGGGAAAGCTCTGGAGAATGCAAATTGAAACGGAATACTGCACCACGCCAATTAGGTACACGTTTGTGGGTTTGGCATAAGGAAGCTTGGCACGGGCTGGCGGTCGAGAATCAGCGGCGTGGAAAAATTGGGGGTGTCAGTGGATCGGGGGAAAGTGGGGGGGTGGAATTTTGGTGGGGTAGCATTAGGGGAGTCAGGGAAGCAGGAGCTTAGAGGGCCAGACGTTGGGAGGGTGAATAGTTATAAAGCCTAGTAGACGCGAGGGTACTTAGAAGGACTTTGTTGTCTGGTCGCGGGAAACAGTGTGAAGACTAGACTCGGGGCTGCTCACCGGGTATGTTCTGATCTTACTGGCCAGGGTCAAATCTTGCTGACGAAGATCAGTTCTTGTTGGTTAGGGCCTGATTAGGGTTAGGGTTATAATACTAAGTGTAACAACATATATTACCTCAAGTCTTTTCATACTTATGTCATACACTGCATCTGGCAAATAGTCCAGGAAATACAGTTTGTGTATGTGTTACCGACTGAAACTGGCGTTCTTTCATTTGTCTGCCACCGAACACTCCGTATGCAGAATGAAATCCTGGTCAGGGTGTTGGAGGGAGTGTGTGTCTTGGCCCCGGGGAAGACACTTGTGGACTTTTCATCCAAATGTACCCCGATGTACGTCATGATGAGAGACAATTAAAGGAATGACCCTGTCCTGAACTTAAACCTCGTCATTAACCCAGGGGAACTTGGAGGCACATGCACATCAACCTGTAGTAATTAAAGGTGTGGTATTGTCAGCGAACGATTGGATTGTTTCAGTGTTGTAGAAGGTAAATACGGTTAGTGGTAGAAGAGAAGGCGGAACAAAACGTTCATTAAGATAATTTTTAAAAAAAATATTGACAAGAAGAGCAGGTTAAAGTTTTTAAATGATAAGTTGCTAAGATGTACAAAGATTAAAGATGGTACTGAATACAATGAAATGTGTATCAAAGTGATACGGAAAAATTAGACGGATATTCAATTGGTCATTAATTTTATTTAGTGGTATCATTTGATTATATTTTTTTATTCTCCTTGAAAACGTTGTGTTCTGAACGAGACTGAGAGAACAGGAATGAGCAGGGACGAGTTAACAATACTAAGGACTGTGCTTGGTAGCGGGATTTGAACTATGACGAGGAACATGACAGTTTGAGCATTCGGGTGGGAAGGGCGAAAATAGGTGAGGAAATGCTCCCAAAACATTAGGTACCAAAAAAAGTGCGTTCACCTTCATTGATAATGTTAGTCACGCAAAAAACATTAGGTCATTAGGTACCAAAAGAGTACGTTAATCTTCATTGCTTATGTTAGTCATGCACAAATCCCATAACTAACTCCACACACTTTTCCTGTTCAACTTCATTTTTTAAAAAAATTGGTAAACATATGCTAATATTTTTCTAGAATTAATGCCATAACCTTCATTCTCCGAGCTTGGATGGCGTGTTTTTCCGAAGACAAAAATACCATCAGCTATCTCGTACTCCGTGTAATGATGTCGCCTTTCAGGAAAGCGCACGACGCGTTTCAAAGGAAATCTCCGCAAGCCGTGCGCATTGGAACTGACGCATTTTCTCTCCGCGCTCAGCCGTAAAATTATCTGAGTTACAGCCATGCCTCTTCGATAACAGGCCGGACCTGTAATCCTGCGCAGGCAATCAGTGAGTTAAAGGGGGAATGAAGAAATGGTTAGACGGGAGAAGAAACAGATGGGAGGCGATGGGAGAAAGAGTAGACTAGTATCAGACGGAGAGGTGACGCAAGAGAGACGGCTGGGCCCAATCGACCGTAGTCTGCTTATCTTGTCTGATGGCATCAATGCTGAGTTTTAATTAAATCTCTTGGTTACCTATGAAAATTGATACGTTTGTTCTTCACCGCAGACCTCCGCCACCGATGTGCCGCCAGCGTGCCGCGATATCATAGCGCCGTGCCGCACGAATTGGAGAAAATGCACCTTGAGTTTGTACGTTCACAAAAAAAAATTATACTGACATATCAATAGAGAAGGGGCATTGCTTAGAGTATCTTAGTTCGCTTGCCGCTCGGCGAAAACAAAAATATTACGTGGACAGTTACCATTGTCAAGTTAACTTGAACAGTTAATTTCTTAGCTCTAGGTGACTATGAACAGCTACTGCATTCTGTTATTTACTCTATTGCTACAATAGTGTAGTATTATGCAGAATTCATCTTTTGAAATACATGGGCACAAACTAGGGCTGTATCGGATTCAATTTTTTTTAAATCTGTCCAGAGCCAGATTTGGCCAGATGTATCATGTCAAATCCGGCCGGAGCCAGAGCCAGATTTCTAAAAATGGCCGGATTCCAGTTTTGCCTGAGCCAGAACCGAAATCTGGTACACCCCTAGTATACACCCGGGACTTATCTTGATAATCTCCGCTTTATTGTGTTATTTTACAAGTTACTCCCACTTCCAATGGGGAGTCTAGGGTTAGTAACGAGAGTGCCTTAAACTCCCACACCCCCAACAGTTCATTTTTCTTTTTTTTTCCTTTTTTTAAAGACTTTTTTCCTACTAGCGTTTCTAGTTTGTCAGTAGCTTCATCGAACAGTCGGTGGTCGGACAATTCGAACCCGGATGATTCGACCCCGGACGGTTCGACCCTGCCAGTTCGACCACAGGACGTTTCGACCCCAGGACGTTTCGACGCCGGTCGGTTCGACCACGGGTGATTCGACCCCGGACAGTTCGACCCCAGGATGTTTCGACCCTTCAAAGTTAACAATTTTATTACATTTATTTGATACTAGCAAAATACCCGCGCTCAGATTGCGGAAGTTAGGATTTTAGTAAGCGTTGAAAACTCGTTTCACACCAATTCAAAACACCAATAGATTTCAGTCTGGATCATGATTGATATACTTGTTTGTCAATATTGTCAAGGTCGTGTAAAATAAAATGGGTACTAAAATGACATTACGGCCCCCTTGCTGAATGGATGCAGGATGTGCATATCTCATAAGGTCTGAGGATTTCAATCTAGGTCATGATAGAGATATGTGTCTATATTTATTTAAATTATTTAAAATCTAAGGGTAGCAAGGCTTTAAATGTTTACGAAAAAAATATTTTGGGTCCCGGCCCCGAAGGAACAGACGTTAGAAGTTCATTACCCTATAGAATTTTATTTTATTTTATTTTTTAAAATCAAATTTGGACCATAGTTCATCCATTTACCCAGTAGCAACATTTTAAATTACCTTTTATATAACTAATGTTAAAATATGGCATACGGGCCCCCAGCCCCGAACTAGTAGTGTTTTTAAAACTTTTACTTTTAATGCCAGAAATCTTCGCTGGAATGTACCCAAAAACTTCCTAAAGTTTAATGGCCGTGGAATGAATAAAATAAATTTACAATATTAATACGTCTTTTAAAAAAAACCTAAAATAAGGGCCAAATAAGTGTAATATGTATAGTTCAAAACAACAGCTTATTTCAATTTGGATTATGATGAATATATTTGTTAGTAAACATTTGTTTTAAAAAAATTGAGTGAAATCAAATGTTTAAAATGTCTTAAATGTTTACAAAAAAAAATTAAAAAAAATATTAGTGCCCCTCGGCTACAAAATATTGGAAAAAAAATAATTTTAATGCCCTAACGAATTTTAATATAAGCCATCAAGTTTTTATCTTCCAAGTTTTGTAAAAATACATTTACACAGTATCCAAAGTTTTTTATTTGTAATTTAGCTAATATAAGTTGAAAATACTACGTTTGTGTCCCGGGCCCCGAGTGAGCGATAATTAAAAAAAAATTCTCTTGTTACCATCCCGGGAGTGTACTCAACAACTTCCCAAAAATGTCATGCTTTTAACTACACGGGAAGTTGGAGAAACTGTGATGATTAACTTTTTATATAAGAAAAAAGTTTGGCCCCCGACCCCCAGTGAGTGAAAATTTAAATATTTTTTGGCCTGTTACCATCACGGGTGTGTACTCAATAATTTCCAAAAGTTTCCTGCTTCTACCTACACGGGAAATAGGAGAATTAGTGATTTTCATATTTTATATAACTCACTAGGAATATACCCGCACTTTGTAGCGGGAGTGTGCTGACTTTTTTTTTAAATCTTTTTTTTTACTTTATCGTATACGGCAGTAGTCCTTTACTCTATGTCCGGTATTTCAAAAATCTCCAGACTTCGAAAATGTTATATCATATTCACATAAAGCAGCACAAACCATTACTGTTATATAAAATATGTGATAGAGTTTAGCGGAGCTCACTCCCCCATTAATTTAAATATATCTAATTTCAAATTTATTGAAATTTTAAGTAAACCTTTGAGACCCCCCCCTCACCCTACCGAACCCTTCATTTATATTCCATAACTGTGGAACCTTTGTTACCCACGGCTGAATCCGTGTATTGTGCTTTCAACTTCACACACTGACCTGGGGGCCAGGGAGACGAGTCACCGCCCCACAGTGTCAGATTTTGTTTTGGGATATAGGACAGGTCGACGGGTCATCGGGACAGCAGTGAAACATCAACACCATCGGTGGGAAGCGGACCAGTCGTCTCTAAATGAACGCAACACAATGGCGTCATCACCCTATCAGAGGCGCAGCGTATACCGTGTAATGGGGACACTGCCAGCCCCAACTCCACACACGTAGTTATTCCGATTCGTAACTTAACGCCATTTTAAGTGTGGATCACACGTTTGCATTGAATAAATCTGATTTTTCGCATTAGAAAAAAATATAATGTTATGGTGAATACATTCTGGACGTGACTAGCTTGGAGAGAAATAAATAATACCTTACGTTTTTCATCAGTCTTTCTTTCCGTGCAGTTTTCATTCGCCCGTTCTTGTTTCCGTGCAGTTTTCATTCGCCCGTTCTTGTTTCCGTACAGTGGTCATTTGTCAGTCTTTTTTGTTAACAACACAGAGGGTTATTTGTTAATCTTTGTACCAAAACTGGTGTAGGTTGGGCGGCTTTCTATGGGAAAATATCGGAAATTTCATGGCCGTGAGATAATTTTTTTACGCCACCTCGGTCCTATGCAGTGGCGTAGCCAGGGGGGGGGGCAAAGGGGGCAAATGCCCCGGGCGGCACTTTGCCAGGGGCGGCAAATTCTTAGTCGTTAATTAGTTTCTAACAATAAAAATGTCACAAGAAAGTGGAGATTTTTTTTAAATCGAAATAAAAGAAAAGCCAAATAAGAAATTAATAAAAGAAATAAAGGAACGATCCTACGGCATGTTAACGTTTCAACTGTCAAAACTTCAAACTCCTAATTGGATATAAATTCTTCTGATACTAATGCAACTGTACCGAAAAGTACTTCAGTAGTATGAGGACGTAACACTGATGTGGTGGTAGCTTAAATAGATTCTTACAATTAGACAGACGCTCCTGTTGTAAAAGCAAAACTTACTGTACATGAAGCATGAGCCAATCGAAAGCTTGGAGCGGCACAGTGTGTGTGTTGGGGGGGGGGCGGCAAATTCCTCGCTAATTAGCTTCAACAATGAAAAGCGTTAAAATGACGTTTCATAAAATAAAAAATAAAAGCCAAGATAAAAAAATCAAAGAAATGAAAAAACTCTAATAAAATACGTGAACGTTTCTAATGCCAAAACTTCAAACTCCATTATGAATCTAAAGTCTTCTGATACTAATGCTACTGAATTGAAAAACATAGGGGCTGAAGTAAGTAGAGTACGAACATTACAATCTTGTTCTGATACATATAATTGATTCAAGTTTTATTTTAACTTAAGGAAACTACTGGGGAAAAAATTGTTGGCGTACTTAAATGGTTTATTCTCCCAGAGCATCATTATTTTTATTTTAATCTTTGTTTTGTGGCATAAACAAAATAATGAACACAATGGCTTATTGAATGAAGTTACAACTTTGCACGCATATATCCAAAAGTAGCCATTCATGAACAACAGCTCAAATTTCCAAAGTCAATTGGAAAGAATCAGAAATCGGATAAAAAAGACATTATTAAATCTTGTCAAACTTGAATGTGGTTTTTTTCGGTCACAGAGAGGACAAAACTGTTGCAAATAAATGCAATATTCTGGAACCGATGCATTTGCTTGCAAAGTAAGATTGATCACTCCGAGAACATCGTGGGAAAAAATGATTAAAAAAAAATTATCATCTAAAATTCAAACTGAGCTCTTAGCAGTTTTAAGAGATACAGTTCGTGAAAAATCATCTTTCTTCAGGAACAAGACACCAAAAATTATTCCATTCTATTTAATAGCTCTTCATATATTTCAAATAATCATCGAACAAGTCCAGTTGTGTGATATGTTACAAATGAAAATACAAAATTAGACGTTGTAGAATCTTTCAAAGATTTCTTTGGAGCAAAAGTGAATCGGCTTACGACGTTTCTGAAATGATTTAAATAAATGATGATGTAAATTATGCAGGAGTTTAAGAAAGACGCAAAAACATAAAATCTCAATGTCAAATCTCGTTCAAACAGTTCATTAATTATAATTTGTTTACATGATAATCAAATGAAACGAATTATCTAACTATTTTAGTACACTAGAACTAGAACGTTGTTACGCATTCTTATTCTTGCCCATACAACGTTTGAAATATCTAATTGCTTCTACAAGCAAGCAAGGCACTGACGGACTTGAGGATACAAAATAGCGAATATGCTATGGAGCCATTTTGATATTATTTTGAAAGCTATAGAAGAACTGAGAGATGCAGAAAAAGAAACTCATCAGACCAAAAGACACAGGAACTTTGCTAGTCACAATGAAATCTTTTTTTATTTTCTAAGTTATGTCAAAGATGCCCGAAATTATATACAAACGTATAGTGCTAGAAACGGAGAAACTAGGGCTGTTAACGATTAATTTAAATTTAATCGTTAACTTTTGAAAAATTAACGATTGATTAATCGTTAATTTCGATTAAAGACAAAAATTGAAATTTATGGTGTAATAAGTAACAATTATTAAACGTACTTGTCAAAAATCGAAATAACCCTGGAATGTCTTCTTTATAGGACATCTTTTTACCAACTACGCAAACAACGCTAAAGTGTATTGATAGTATTTGCTTGAAGTGATAAGCGGGTTTTATTGACAATATAACCAGCCGAGCTGAACAATCAAACAGCTTAACTTTAGAGAAAAAAGGCTTAACTTTGTTTGCGTCCATTTACGTGGCTCTACGGAACGAACACCTGTTCTGAAATGTCGCCCCAGAATAATAACACAAATGCCTTGGAAAATTCGACCAACGAAGGTTGGAAGCCAAAAATCTTCAAGTTAAGGAGATTTAAATACACTGGTGTTATGAAATTTGGCCGGGAACTAACAATTAACTTTATTTAGGGAAGTTCTCGACTTAGGGGAGGTCGACTTAGCGAGGTCAGACTGTATAATATATCGTTTAAATTGTGTTCAATGGTATCACTTGCATTAAGTCAAGTGGAGATATCCTCAATGGCTTTAGAGTGAATTTTTAAATATTTCTTTCTCCTTCATCCTCAATTTTACGAGATATTTCTTTTGACTAAAAGCTAAGTGATTTTTTAAAATAATTTTGATTTAACCTTTCACTCTTTCGGCTAATATGGTTTACTTTCTCTAACCGACGTGAAATTTTCAATAAGTAGTTGAAATAATTTGAAAATTTTACAATTTTAAATTGCATTGTAGGTCGAAATTCCCATCTTTTATCTGGAAATGTCTAACAATTTTATATCAGCTATAACAAAATTGAAACAAGAGGCAGAATCTTATAAATTTTATGGTGTAGAACAACTGTTCTCACGCATTTGCTGATCTTTTTTATTTATAAATAAATAACGCTTTAACTCATTCCACATCATAAGTAGAAGGAGCCGGATGAGACAAAGCCAAGGGCCGAATCCGACACGCGGGCCTTAGTTTGTTTACTTGTTTGCCGTTGTTATAACCAGATAACTTATTTCCATGTCATTAGATGTTAGTCTGAAGGCAAGGACTGTATTTAGACTTGATGGGGACCCTAATCTTTTTGAGATATGGGGTCTTTTATGAAGTCCAGATGTTCTATGTTAGTGCCAAATGTAATTTTTAAAAATTTCGGGGGACCCCAAGAAGGCGGGGGCCCTTAGCCATAGCTTGTTTAGCAAATAGGTAAATCCAGCACTGCTCCGGTCATGAGCAGGATAATTTTGTGGAGGTTTAGTGCTGCGGCTAAAATAAAAGTTCGCATGAAATTGGGATTTTTAATTTTCTTATTTTTTAAATATATTTTTTCTTAAGATTTGATACAAAATTTCCCTCCTGACATTTAATATATTCCAAATACATCATGTTACAAAAGGAAGTGTTGTTTTTTTTTGGTCTTTTCAATACATAATTTTCAAATACATTTGAATGCATCAATCCACCTAAAATGCTTCACGCTATAATTTTTTTTTAAATTACCGATGCTGTTTCTTTCAGACAATTCTTGCTTCCTACGATTTTAAAAGAACGCACAGGTCATGCTTGCCTGTTAGCATATGAGGTAAAGGGATTGTGTGGCACAATCCCAAGCCGCCTTTGTTTCCTTAACTAGTGGCATGGGCTAATTTGGAGCTGATCTGACTCAGGGACAACCTTCGAAATGGGAACAAGCCCCTGCCTTCACGTAGATTCTAACCCACATCTCTCGGAAAATGGTTCCTTTTGGAACAATCAAAGGTCCATTTTTAATAAGGTTCATTTTGATTTAAACATTATTTTGTCTTGACAATAAAGACAAAAGACTCATTATTTTCTTCCTTTTTTAATGTTAAGAAAATTTAGTTGTAGAAGAGATTACGTATTTTCCATGAAAAGCTTTAGTTTACAATAAATACGGTAGATAACCAGGAACACAAGGAGATAAACTCTCCTCACAACTGTAACACAATTTAAACAGATTAAAAGTGACTTTTTAAAAACAGTTTTGAGAAAAAAATTGTAAAGATAACTGTCAAGAGACCAGATATATTTCACTTGCATCTCATTTTTTCTTGTTAAACAATGCAACGTTAACAAATTAGTAGTTAATAAGCGTAAGCAAATGTGAAACGACCTTGGAACAATCCCGTTGGCTAGTCGACCAGAATGCACATTGTATAAATTGTTCACTTTTAGTGATTAAAGCTTACTTGCTATTTTAGGCCCGGAAACAGTGTCGGAAATGATTGGTAATATCCTAGGAAACCGACGCATGTTGAAAATAGAAAAATACTTGAAAACCTTATCAAATGAGTATGATTAAAATGATAAGTTGCTCCCCTTCTTAACGGAAGAGATTTCAGACGTACAAAAAAAGATATTGCAGCAACTTTGTTTCCTCCTTTCCTTTTTCTTGTTCTTTTAAAAAAAATTGGGGTAGATGGAGGAGACGAAATTGATTCTTCTCGTCATGGCATACCCCAAAGATTACCAGGAGATTTTCTCAGACTCCTGGTTCGTCTGAGTGGTCCCCATTGGCGCTGAGCTAAACCCGACGTCGCAGTCCCGTGAACATAATTAACGGAAACAAGGATGCTGCGCCTAAGCCCCTACAGCATGGCAGGATAGTTCTTACCAAGGAGCTGTGGAAGATGTACACCGTAATGTGGATCCATTATGTCGAGGAATTATTTCTTTTTGATGGAGTGTATTATTATTATTACTATTTTTTTTTAAACATTATTCTTTGTCGTAAAACAGATTTTTGTTAAAAGCGGTGCTGAAGAATGTTGCTTAAATCTCTTGACACTACAATAATGTAAGTTTAGGGGGGATGATTTATGTGGGAGATATATTGGTTAATATCATTATTTCGGCTGTGTGTTCTTGGGACAATAAACTTTGATACGGATGTGGGACAGTCTCTGGATATTAGCACCAGATAGTTTTACAAAATGAACCTTGTGGAACTTGGAAGATTTGAAGGTAAATGATGAAAAAAAGAATTGCGTTTCGGTATTTGCTGTAGGCTTCATTGGCCGTTCACAAACCTAAAAGATTATTTGACGATAAAAATTTTGAAACTTCAATGAATGCATAATTTTAACTTTATTTATTGATGTAAAGAAACACGCAGTATTTGTTTTATTAATGTACCTTATTTTTAAGAATTTGTTAAATGTTTCACAAAGATAAGTACAGCAGTGGTTACCTCAAAAGGATCGTACCAAGAATTTTCCATAATTTTCCTGCTATACATTTTCGTGTTCATTCTGTGCTTCACATAGAAGTAGGTTGAGGTCTAGTTTTAAAAATGTGCCAAAAATAATCTCTTATTAGTACTAATTGCTGTCTGGTTCATTTTTAGAATTTGTGACAAATGTTCCTTGTCTTATAGTACGCTGAATATTGAGACGCTTTCTATTGTGACATACTAGTTACATTATCGTAGATGTTACGACGTAAAGACCACGGTGAGCCATGGGGTATACGGCTGGTCATGCACAGCATCCTGGCCCACAGATCCCAGCCGTCTTGGCAAAGTGCTGTCATGGGTCATCCACCGCAGCCTGGATAGGGCAGTAGACTAACTTGATGGGGTAATAGACTGGCTTGACAGGGTGACAGACTGACTTGACAGAGCAATAGACTAACTTGATAGGGTTATAGACTGGCTTGACAGGGCGACAGACTGACTTGACAGAGCAATAGAGTAACTTGATACGACAATAGATAACTTGATAGGGTTATAGGCTGGCTTGACATGGCAATCGACTAACTTGACAGGGTAATACACTGGTTTGAAAATGCAATAGATTTACTTGACAGGATAAACACTGACTTGACAGAGCAATAGAGTTGCTTGAGGGGACAACAGACCGAATCGAAAGTGTAGTAGACTTACTTGACAGTCCATGGCAATACACTGGCTTGAAAGAGCAATGGAGCTAAGTGACAGAATGAAGGTTGGCTTGACGAGGTTATAGATTGACTTGACACTAGAGTAAGAGACTAAATTGGCAGGGCTTTTGGCTGTCTTGACTGACTATTGGAGGCCCCTTATCATTTATCACCACCGCATTGAAATCTGACATTTTCTACGGCCCCTTGCTTCAACAGAGTGCGATCTATATATGGGCCTCTTGAACAGTCACATCTATTTCTGAAAAATGAATAGAGTGGCACATACATATTTCATTCTATAACAACCTGAGTTGTTTTTCCTTTAATTGCGGTTTTTATTACCGCCCCCATCCCTCCAAACACCAAATCTTTACTCTCCACACCAACAAGCATTACAAGTAATGAGATACAAAACACCTCACCAACACCCTCACTTCTCAGGCGGATGAAAGTACGAGTGCTGGCTATTTCGGCAGTGACTCCGGAGTGGAAGCTGTGGGCGAGCGCTTAAGACGTCAGTAATGATTATACGAGAACTTGTTCCGCAAATCCGTGTGATTAGCGCAGACAAGATAAGGACAGATAAGCACGATAACAGGGCCCCCTAAGCAAATTGACTGTGAGTTTACAGGGCGTTTTTGGGGATTCGGTGGGTCCGGCATGGCGTGGAACAGGAAATCTATGGCAGAGTAGTGGAGCCTGTCAGAGTAGTGATGCCCTCCCCTTGATTTTGGCGATTATGGAGGGTAGCCAGAGGCGGATCCTGAACATTATTTTTGTTATTTTGAAGTATACACTATGTTGTTGTTTGTTTTTTGTTTTTTTTGCTTTTGTTTTTCAGAATTGTTAGCCTTATCTAATGGTGTGTAAAGTACTGAAATTGTTCACCATGCACGGCGAATGGAATGAGTTTTGATGTTGAAAGTTGGGAATAAAATAATGAATAAGAACATTCACCTATAGCAAATGACACCTGAAAATGACGTGATCATTGAAGTCTGTAAGAGCTGATGGAATTTATGGTAGGTGGATACTAACGGAGAGTATATGTACATACAATATTACATACTTTCAGACCACGTTTTTGTTTGTTTCAAAACTTACTTATAACTCTCAACCACAGAGGCATATGTGTCCCCCTGACGTTATTGAAAGCTCTGCAGTATTTCTTAAGTTATTCTCGATCCCACTAAGGCGCCGCCCCCGGGGTAGGGAACGGAGGTGTGGGGATGGGCGGGGGGGGGGCTTGTTCGCTCAGTGATGTAAAGACAATGGCTATGCCGTAATGGCAGTTGAATTAGTGAGGTGGGTAATGTGAGTGCCGAGCCAATATATGCCAAGGAATTGCTCCTGAAACGGGAGACGAAAGGCGGATACGATCTTAGCGATAAGGTGGGCCGTCGGGGGGAGAAAGTGATTTCCCTGACAACCGGACCCGTGACTTGAGGTAAAAGATAGGACGGAGAAACGTGTAACACAACGTTCAACATGTGTTTCAATTCGCTGCCTGGCGGATTAGCGGGGATAAGAGCAGAGTAAAGTCTTCAGAAAATTTCTCAGAGGTTCTCAAAAGCTTGTTTAAATACTGCTCAAATGACAGGGGCCGTTCAACTCATTGTGGAAACTTACCCATCCATGGTGGCTGACCGCACTGAATGTAAGAATGGTGAAATTTTAAAGTATAAAAATATTAGGGTTGAGTTTTAAGTATAAAATTGGTTAAGTTAAAAGTAATAAAATGTTAGGGTTGACTTTTATAGTATATAATGGGTGAAATTAAAGTATACAAAGAAGAGGGTGGTCTTTTTAAGTATCAATTTGGTGAGGTTTTAAAGTATGGAAATTGAAATTAATGAAATCATTTAAAATAAATTTCCTATGTATGTAGTTGATAAATAAAGCTGTTACCTAAATAGGTAGAGTTTGTAAGCTCTCTCTCTCTCACTCTCTCTCTCTCTCTCTCTCTCTCTCTCTCTCTCTATATATATATATATATATATATATATATATATATATATATATATATATATATATATATATATATACACATATATGTATATATATTATATATCTCTATACATATAAGACGCATTTGTTGTCTGTCTGTCTGTCTGTCTGTCTGTTCCCTAATAACTCAAGATCCAGACAACCAAATAACGTGAAATTTGGTACACGTACACAAAATTATACCGGAAAGGTTATTAAACAGGTTTCGTTCCATATATATAAGATACTGGGGGCCGGGGGCCCAAAATGTAGTTTTTCCTTATATGAGCTATATAAAATAAAAATTATTGAAAATTAAGACGTAAAATAATGACGCAAAATAATAAACATTTTGGTGTCGAGATTAACAAGAAGGCGACTATCGCCATAAAATAATTGTTTTGTTGTTGTTGCTTTGCTGTTGTTGTTTTGTTGTTGTAGTTGTTGTTTTGTTGTTTTGCTTTGTTGTTGTTGCTTTGTTGTTGTTGCTTTGTTGTTGTTGCTGTTGTAGTTGTTGTTGTTTTTGTTTTGTTTTTTTTGTTGTTGCATTTGTTGTTGTTTTTGTTGTTGTTGCTGTTGTTGTTTTTGTGTTGTTTTTGCTGTTGTTGTTGTTGTCCACATCCCTTGCCCTGCGACGACAATGTCCTTCATGTTGTTGTTGCTTTGTTGTTGTTGCTGTTGTTTTTGTTGTTTTGTTGTTGTTGCTTTGTTGTTGTAGTTGTTGTTTTGTTGTTGTTTTGTTTTTGTTGTTTTGTTGGTCTTTTGTTGTTTTGTTTTTGTTGTTTTGTTTTTGTTGTGTATGTTGTTGTTTTTGTTTTTGTTGCTGCTGTTGTTAAACCCGGGAAAGCCGGGTACTTGCCCCTAGTATATATATATGTGTGTGTGTTTGTATGTGTGTGTGTGTGTGTGTGTGTGTGTGTGTGTAAACTCTAAGCACTTGATATTAGAATTTGGGGGGAAAGTTCATTATAGTATTAACTCTAATGGTGAGAATGAGTGTGAGCTAAATTAATAACATTTATAACTCCTCCCTTTTGCTCTCTTTGACTAACGATTAACTTGTTAAAAAGTTTGAAGAAAACGCAGTCATATGGTGGACTCGCGGGGGTTTAGATCTTCTGGTTTTGAGAACACCATACTTGAAAGACATTATACCTTAAAGACATTATACCTTAAGGACATTATACCTGTAAAACATTGTACCTTAAAGACAGTATACCTTTAAGACTATACTCTTCGCCACATTCCATTTCACAATGCCCGACCCTTATATTTCTTCAATAAAAAAGATTTAACAATTTAATCATAATGACTGTTTTTTTTAAATGATATAATGAAATGTATGTAGGAAGGAATATCAAAATCAGTTTTAATTTCAAACTTTTAATAGTTAATCTTCAAATCATATTTTGTTGTATTATTGTCATTGCCACAAATACAAGAATGATGAAGCACAATGTGCAAAAAAGCATAGTCTGTGTCAGGATTGAGGGTTGTGGGTGACCCCGGGAATACCCAATTATGTACGAGGTGGTTCCCAAAGCTGAGACCACCCCGATAACCAATTTTGTTCTTCTTCGGTATTAAGCTATAGATATGGTACCGTGTATATATATGTTTTGTTTTGTGTCCCATAACCTTTTTCGAGGTCGTAGGGGGTTCTAATGTTTACCTTAGAACATTCTCGGGCTTAGCAGACCTTGGCGGCGCCCATCCCTCTCCAGGTCCGCGGAGGACTTTCTTAGCGTTAGTCGTTCATCAACATGTTTTATAGTGGCTTTAACGTGGGCTAGCTCCCACGCCCCTCAGCTTGTGGAGTGAGCGCACTATTGCCTCCGCTATCCAGCTGCCATATATATATTTATATACTCGTATATATTAAATTTTCAAAGTCTTTTGCCTTGAACCGAACAGATGACATTTTATATACGTTTATTATGCTTCTTTCCCGAATTTAAATATTTCGCAAGCTGCCTAGACATTTTTTTTCCTCATCGTCCTTCGCAAGTTGTTTTCTCTCTGTTATCGGCGCTTTTTCTTCCCGTGGGTATTTCCCCCAAAACTGACCCACAAGCCTGGGCTAGATCAAAGGTATGAAATAGCACAGCTTCGTGTTACAGCTTTGTTGTCTGACTCTACCGCAGTTCTTACACAAGACCTCTTTCCAACCACGTCACGCCTACGGGCGGGTCTGGAGATAAATGTTTGCCCGTTATAGGATATGAATACACGCGAGGTCGTCCCAGCGCGGAACTTGAGAAGACACAAATAAATCACGTGATGAAAAGCTGACGATGGGTTGACATCGAGGCTGTGGATTACGCAGTCGTTCAGTGAGGCACGCGGTGGGTCAATTAATTTACAGTGGTACCCATACGACGGGGTCAAGATGGATCAGTGAGGAACCGCCGTCCCGAGACGTTTAATGTTATATTACTAGGAATTCAACAAATAATAATACATAAATTAGAGCAAGGATAATAAGTCAACTTTTATTTACAAAAATTAAAATTTGATCTTATGGAATGTCATAATTCGGACACACTTTCGGGCTCATCGCTTGAATTTTGAACCAGGTCCAATCTAAGAATTTAATCAAAAGTTACTGCGTTTATTTTTAAATTAATCCTTGTATTAAGTGGTCTAGAAGTCTATGAAACAAGACAAATGAATATCAATAATCAATAAATAAAAATTCTACGATGATAAGTCATTTGCGGTGATAAGATTCAGCCATGATATTAACTAGCATTCTCAAAGGAAAACATCTACAAAAACTTAATATGAAATCAAAATGTTGACGTGTAATTTTTGTTTCTATTAGGCCAGGGGTTCCTAACCAGTGGTGCATGCACTCCCAAGGGGTGCATGAGCAGGTTCCAGGGGGTGCATGAACCATTCAGAGAAAAAGAAAAAAACAAAAAGAGGAAGAAAAAAATAAGGGAAAAAAAAGAAAGAAAAACTGATAATCTAAAAATGTAAACCATAAGCAAGGCATGCCGCGTTAAAGGGCGCCCATATACAACCTTTTTTTTTACTCGTTCACGCATCGTTCTGCGCATGTCGAAAATTGACGGAAAAACTTTCACAAAATGAACGGTTCGCTCTACGTGTTGCTCAGAATTTCGTGTTTTACGTCACAGTTTTCTAAAGATAATTTAATTTTGTCATCAAATACGTAAGATATATCTCTTCCGGTGACCCTCTAACTGTTTTGAGCGGATGTAAACTTTGGGATTTTTTCCCCTTCACATTTATTGCTCTGTACGCTGCAAAGGTCTTTAAAAAGTTAATTGTAAGCCATTATTCGCCATTGAACCTAAAATCTTGAGTTGAGCATCCAATTCCGGTCATTAAAAGCATCAACTTCGTCAGTTAAAAATTTGTCTGTGACTGGTACGACTTTCCAATTGTCATCACCCCCTCAAAATCGTTAGTAAATAATTTATAATAAAAAAGAGAGAGAGATGGAACACAAAAGCCTCAGTGCTTCCACTGTGGAAAAATCCTGTGCAATGAAAACATGAAGCCTGTTAGACTACGAGGGCACTTGGAGAAAGTCCATCCATCCAATTCCAAGGACAGCGTTGAGGTCTTCAAGCAGAAGAGAGCTCGCCTCTTGACCTCATATACCTTGCCGAACCTTGATTTTTCTTTGTCACAGAAATCTGCACTGGAGGCATCATTCAAGGTTGCATATCTTATTGCAAAGAACAAGAAGCCCCACACCATTGGAGACCTTTGGTGAAGTATTGTGCTCTGGAGATGGTGGAACTGACGTGTGGTCACCAGCAATGGAAGCAGGTTGAGAAAGTTCCTTTGTCCAATGACACTATTCATTCCAGGTTTAGTGACATGGCTGCAGACATTCTGGATCAAGTCTTGTGCGAGATGAGAAGCAGTCCTTGTCCATTTAGCATGAAGCTGGATGAATCCATTGATGTAGCACAATGCAGTAAGCTTCTTGTATTTGTGAGATATGTTCTCAGTGGATTGCTGAAGGAAGAATTTCTCTTTTGTAAGCCACTTCTAGCTACTACCAAAGATGCTGATGCAGCTAGTCAGGGCATTCTTCATTGAAAAACCAGTTTGACTGGACTTCAAGAATTTCTTCAATTTGCACAGGTAGTGCTCCCTCCATGCTCGGTAATAAGTCAGGATTGTCAGCACTGGTAAAGAAAGAAGTTCCAGATATTGTCTCTACACACTGTATTCTTCATCGGCAGACACTGGCATGCAAAACTCTACCTCCAACCTTGAAGTCAGTTCTTTCTACTGCAGTCCAGTTGTAAATTTTATCCGCTCACATGCCTCGAACCATTGCCTCTTCAAGTTGTTCTGTCAGGAGGTGAGCTCTGATAATGAAGTTTTGCTCTACCACACTGAGGTTCGCTGGTTGTCCAGGGGACGGATACTTTCTCGGTTAGTAGAACTGAGAGTGGAGCTTGCCATATTCTTGAAAGAAAAAGAGAGTCACCTTGCTGACAAGTTTGGCTGTCAAAATTTCATTCATTACTTGGCATACCTGGCGGACACCTTCACCATCTTGAATGAGTTGAACACATCTCTCCAAGGACCTTTTATGACTGTAATGCAGTGTTGTCCAACCGGTGTGCCGCGAAAGATTTCAAAAATACCATAAATTGCTAGGCTTTTCGAACCTTCAAGTTTTGAAAAAAAATATCCTTAACCGAAAGAGAATTGAATAAAAACGTTTCATGTTTGTATTGTTCTGGTTGTGAGAATCTCTTGAAAGCTACAAAGTTTCTCTCCTCCATTGGGAATAAATATCTGTTGTAAGTAAATAAAAACCCTTTCCTGCTGTTCACTTTTTTTTTAAACTTTTAATTACACACGGCTATGGATAATTTTTTGAAGAGACGCCAGAAGGATCCCAGTGAGCATCAAAATGGAGAGAGAGAGCTGCGAAATCCAAGAAGAATGTTACCAAACGGAAATATCACGAGGAATATCTTGAGTATGGTTTCATACAATGTGCAAATGATCCTTCTCTTTCGTTTTGTCTTAATTGTAACATGGCATTGTACAACGAGTCCATGAACCCCAGTAAACTGAAGCGGAATCTGAACTCAAATCATCCAGGATTGAAAGACAAGCCGAAAAATTATTTTGCATCCATTCGGTCCAACTTAGAGCATCAATAAAAAAATAATGAAGAAATTTTCCTCAATTCCTTTTAAAGCTCAGTTAGCAAGCTATAAAATTGCGAATCTTTTTGGTCAAACAAAAGAAATCTCATTTGGACGCTGAGACAATCATATTGCCGTCTTTACGAATCGCAGTTGAGACTATGGAGTTGGGACCCGACGCTGTTGAAAAAATAAATAAGATTCCACTGTCTCAACAGACGATGGATGGGACGTTGGATTGCTGACCTTTCGACAGATTTGGACAATCAAATTAAAGAGCATTTTGCGGAAGCCGACGACATCCAAAAGCTCTGGGCAATGCAAATCGATGAAAGTACTGATATCAGCGGAAAGGCGCAACTGCTCGCATACGTCAAACGTGACAGACTGCAGATGATAGACAGAGAAATGAGAGTTTGCATTTCCAGCAATGAGATGCGTTTTGAGCTCATCTGCTCGAAAGAAAACGCTGAAGTATCTCATTAATTATGAAACATCTTTTGAATAAACACTGATTTCTTGTTTTTTTGTGAGGTGTGCCGCGCAAATTTGTTACCAGTTTAATGTGCCGTGAACGATTTTTGGTTGGACAACACTGCTGTAATGGATGCTTCTGAGAGATTGCAAGCCTTTCTTAACAAAGTGCCACTATTCCAACGACGACTAGAAAAGTCCAACTTGGCCAACTTTCCTCTCTTGGATGAAGTTGTAATATCTGGTGCAGAAGGACGCACTGAGGGATCACTGCCTGACAACATCAAAGGGGAAATTTCAGAGCACCTTTCAACATTGCAAAGGTCCTTTGATGGGTATTTCTGTCAAGACATTGCTAGGAAAGATCTTTGGATTCGCAATCCTTTTATCTGTGACTTGGACAACATTGATTACAGTGACTTTTCTAAAGATGACCTGATTGATTTGAGAACCAGAGAAGTACTGAGGAATGCCTTCAGTTGCAATACCTTGATTGAATTTTGGTGCGCCCAGCTAGATTCCTACCCACAACTAGCCAAAAGGGCAGTACTGACTCTCCTTCCATTTGTCACAACCTATCTCTGTGAAGCAGGATTCTCCACACTTTTGACGATTAAAACCAAGGAAAGGAACAAGTTGAATGCAGAGGATGACATGAGAGTTGCTTTGTCCAAAACAGTCCCCAGATTTAAATTGCTGATTGATCATAAGAAGCAGCATATCTCTCACTAAATTCCCTGTTGCCTGTGGTCAAAACTGTTGTGTTCCTAAAATAAACTTAGTTTATTATGCATTTTCTGCAAGTTTCACGAGGGGGTGCATGAACTTTTTTGGGCATCTGAAGGGGTGCATGGACCCCAAAAGGTTAGGAACCACTGTATTAGGCAAAGCAAATCCTTTTGTATTAGAATTAATTGAAACCCATTTTATAAATTACTAGCTTATATCCCCGGCGCACCAGAGATGTAATTAGAAAAAAAAACGCATAGAATCTTCTAGATAATTGAAATTAAGGCCCTTAATTTTAACAAACTTCACTTCTCATTTTTTTTTAATTTTAAGACAAAAGACTTTAAAATATTGGTATAAACATTTATTTTCCTTTATTGATCCCTTTCTCCAAAAAAAAATCTCGCATGAAAAATCAGAAAATAATTTTTAGTCACAAACTAAGTAGTCACACAGGGGGACACAGAACTCAGAAGTTTTATTGATATTTAGTGTGATCGATTGTGGGATTTAATGTGAGATATAACATTTTATCAACTAAGACTAAAGTTCTGAGTGACTACTTAGTTTGTGACTAAAAAATTATTTTCTGCTTCTTCATGCGAGATTCTACATTCCTCACTGTAGCTGGGCCTCATCTTTTTTTTAAACTGTGTTCATTTTATTATATATTTAGTTCATTTCCGGACGACAGGCTGGCGGAAGTTGTAAAATCGGAGGTTAGATAGTGTAAGGGAGATCTCTCTAATTCTAATCAACTGGCAGTAAGTACGGAGTGCTCTCCTCCGACGCGCTCTAGAGTAAACAAGCACGTCCCGGCGCTGAGAGAATCTGTCAGTGAGGTCTCTACTATCTGTGCCTCGTGTCAGAGGAGCATTTTTCGTCAGCTAAATTGCTTATTTTATCTGGGGTGAAAGTAACCAGCGTTGGATAGGCTGGTAAACGTAACGTTTAAAGTGGTCTTTGCTAAGATTAAGTTTTATTTCTCCAAAATGTGGGAAACGGAGGGATCCTTGTTGAAAAAATTCAAAGAATAGACATGGTTTGTCACCTTCGGGAAAATATGTGACATTAAAAATAGAGAGCCTGTAAATAGCGCTGTTTCTGACATATGAGCTAACTTGTTGTGGTCGACATTAGTGTTCAAACTGTTGCTGAGCCTTATATATGTACAGTTTTTTTTCCCTTTAAATTCAATGGTTTGAGGTTAAAAGTTTGGAAGGCTTTCAGTTAAGTTGAGATAACTCCAATCAACCAGGGCTGTGGAGGCAAAAGTCCAGACATTGGTCTGTGAAGAATCATTAAGATCCCCTACAATATTTAAAGAGGGGGGGGGGATCCAAAATTCAAGCTGGTTAACTCAAAAATATGTATAACTGGCGTATTAATTATAAAGAGATGTGTTTAGCTTTAATTAAAAATGGCTATTAAATGACGTCACGCGCCTAGGGGGAGGGGGGGGTCAAGCATTTGGGACGATGGGGAAGGGGGATTAAAGAAATGTGACGTCACATCAAAAAATTCGCACAACTTTAAATAAAATATTTCCACTTAACTAATTCATTGCTTGCGATTTATTTAATGACGTTTTAAATAACTTCACGCGTGTTACGATTAGGCCTGTCAACAGGTAGGCTACCCGTTGCCGTGCGATTATCCGGGTAGTAAAATTTCGCTTGAGTACCCGTGAAAATATGGCTGCAACGTCTATATTCTATAATAAAAAACGGTGGGCAAACTGCGACTCTTATGTGTTCACATTACGGCTAGCGAAAATTTATCAAATAAAAAAAAATTCGTTTGAAATATTCCCAGTGAAATTCTTTTAAGACGAAAGAGCTTGAGAAGTATCTGTCAAAGGGAAATAAAATTAAGTTCTAACAAGCTACAAGGTATTTTGATACAACTTTTCCCTCTGAACAAGAAAAAAAAATTCATAAGACACAAAAAAGATTTTGGTTCTTTGAATGAATCAATGACAGGAAGTTAACGAGTCTTTGATTGAATCAATGACAGGAAGTTAACGAGTCTTTGATTGAATCAATGACAGGAAGTTAACGAGTCTTTGATTGAATCAATGACAGGAAGTTAACGAGTCTTTGATTGAATCAATGACAGGAAGTTAACGAGTCTTTGAATGAATCAATAACATGAATTCAACGAGTCTTTGAATGAATCAATAACATGAATTCAACGAGTCTTTGAAATACACCGACATTATTTTGTTACCAGTTGAGAGTAGGCAAGGTTGTTTGTTTTGTTTTTTGTGTGTGTTTTTTTAAATCTACCCTCCCCCTCTCTCATTCCTTCGTCCACTGAAGTCCACTCCTATCGCGACCATGTTGAAAAAAGTACCTAGTCTAAAAATTAAATTTAAGTATATTTTAGTTGTTCAAAGATATTTACTGTAAATAACAAAAAAATTTAATCAAGTTGTTTTTGTTTTTTGTTTTTTTTGTTTTTAAAATCTGGACAAAACAAAGGGTTGAAAATAATTTGGGCTTGATTGGAATTTTAAAAGTTAAAGGCTAAAGGTTTGGTTTGTAAATGGTTGGTGATGTAATAACTGCTACCACCCGCCCACAGGTGTTGACGCGCCTTGCTGAAAAAATTTAACAAACTCGCGCCCATTCCCTTGTGTTTCTTATGTAGGCCTAGCAGAATAACTGATTTTAATAAGACGTACAAAGTTGTCATTATGTAAACCTTATCAATTAAAAAGTTACTACCGCCGCCAATGTTACCTTTAAGCTGCGCGGATGCACAGCCACGCAGTTCTGTGGCCGACGCCGCGCAGCTGTTTAGAATAACTGCGCAGCAAATTGTGTAGTATTGCACACAAAATGGATTCTGTGCAACTTTGCTCACGACTATTTTTTACTTTGCATTTGAACCAACGAACGTTAGAGGGAACATTGACCGAAGCAAAGCGGACATTATCATTCAAGCTGCTTGGCCCTGTGACCTGACTGAACGTTACGTCATTGTTGTTAATATTTTGTTTGAATGTTCAGTTTACTGTAGTTTTAGTTTATGAGTAGGACGAATGCATTTACAGTTTGTAGGGCACAATCGTTTTTTTGGAAGTATGTTGTTAGCTAAGGTGTGAAATGAGGTGCATGGATGGTGGCTAGGTTGCATTGTATAGCCGTCATGACCGCGAAAATTATGCGGCATTTTGGACGAGTACCCGCGCAGCTTTTTTCAACAAAAATGACAGCCCTAGTTACGATTAGAGATGTACCGGATTTCGGCTCTGGCAAATCCAGAATCCGCCAATTTTTACAAATCCGGCTCTGGCTTCGGCTCCAACTGAATTTCACTTCATAAATCCGGCTGGCCCCTAGAGCCATATATATATATATATATATATATATATATATATATATATATATATATATATATATATATATATATATATATATATATATATATAATATATATATATATATATATATATATATATATATATATATATATTTATATATAAATATATATATATATACTAGGGGCAAGTACCCGGCTCCCGCCCGGGTTTAACAACAACAGCAACAAAACAAAAACAACAACAAAACAACAAAAACAAAACAACAACAAAAACAACAAAAACAACAAAACAACAAAAACAAAACAACAACAAAAACAATAACAAAACAACAAAATCAAAACAACAACAAAAACAACAACAAAACAAAAACAAAACAACAACAAAACAACAACTACAACAACAACAACAAAACAACAACTACAACAACAACAGCAACAACAACAAAGCAACAACAACAAAACAACAAATACAACAGCAACAACAACAAAGCAACAACAACATGAAGGACATTGTCGTCGCAGGGCAAGGGATGTGGACAACAACAGCAAAAACAACACAAAAGCAACAACAGCAACAACAACAACAGCAACAACAACAAAAACAAAACAACAACAAAAACATCAACAACAAAACAACAACAAAACAACAACTACAACAACAAAAGCAACAACAACAAAGCAACAACAACAAAAAAAATTATTTTATGGCGATAATCGCCTTCTTGTTAATCTCGACACCAAAATGTTTATTAATTTGCGTCATTATTTTACGTCTTAATGTTCAATAATTTTTATTTTATATAGCTCATATAGGGAAAAACTACATTTTGGGCCCCCGGGCCCCAGTATCTTACATATATGGAACGAAACCTGTTTAATAACCCTTCCGGTATAATTTTGTGTACGTGTACCAAATTTCACGTTATTTGGTTGTCTGGATCTTGAGTTATTAGGGAACAGACAGACAACAAATGCGGCTTATATATATATAGGGGCAAGTACCCGGCTATGCCCGGGTTTAACAACAACAGCAACAACAACAAAAACAACAACAGCAACAAAACAACAAAAACAAACAACAAAAACAAAACAACGACAAACAACAACTACAACAACAACAGCAACAACAACAAAGCAACAACAACAAAGCAACAACAACAAAACAACAACTACAACAACAACAGCAACAACAACAGTAACAACGACAAAAACAACAACAGAAACAGCAACAGCAACAAAACAACAAAAACAAAACAACAACAAAAACAACAAAATTAACAACAAAACAACAACAAAACAACTACAACAACAACAGCAACAACAACAAAGCAACAACAACAAAACAACAACTACAACAGCAACAACAACAAAGCAACAACAACATGAAGGGCATTGTCGTCGCAGGGCAAGGGATGTGGACAACAACAACAACAGCAAAAACAACACAAAAGCAACAACAGCAAAAGCAACAACAACAGAAACAACAACAGCAACAACAACAAAAACAAAACAACAACAAAAACATCAACAACAAAACAACAACAAAACAACAACTACAACAACAACAGCAACAACAACAAAGCAACAACAACAAAACAACAACTACAACAACAAAAGCAACAACAAAAGCAACAACAACAAAGCAACAACAAAAAAATTATTTTATGGCGATAATCGCCTTCTTGTTAATCTCGACACCAAAATGTTTATTATTTTGCGTCATTATTTTACGTTTTAATTTTCAATAATTTTTATTTTATATAGCTCATATAAGGAAAAATTACATTTTGGGCCCCCGGCCCACAGTATCTTATATATATGGAACGAAACCTGTTTAATAACCTTTCCGGTATAATTTTGTGTACGTGTACCAAATTTCACGTTATTTGGTTGTCTGGATCTTGAGTTATTAGGGAACAGACAGACAACCAGACAGACAACAAATGCGTCTTATATATATAGATATATATATATATATATATATATATATATATATATATATGTGTGTGTATATATAATGGCTCCGGCAAATCTGGATCAGGCCATTTTTACAAATCTGCTTCGGGCTCCGGCCGGATTTTAAAAATTTGAATCCTGTACACCTCTAGTTACGATATTAAATAGATTGCAGACTTACACTTACGCTAAATATATATTTAAATGTAAAAAAAGATATTGGAAGCATGCTTATTTTCAATTGGATAATACGGCTTTTAGGGGGGGGGGTCAAAGCTTTGTGACGTAAAATTGGAGGGGGGGTCTACGTTTTGTGACGAAGAGTGACGCTAAAATCGCGTGACGTCACTTATGGACGGCCCAGTTATAAATTTTGAAAACGTTTAAGTTAAAGGATAATAGAGGTTAGGCTTTTAAAAAATTTTATTTAAATTTAATTTCATTACATTGGAACGTTAAACCTTTCATTTAAATTCACAAAACGGCAAACAAAAACTGTATTGTATATAAAATCTTCGTACCATCACTTCACGCCTGCTAAGGAAATATTGTCATCTACACCAAACGAATGAATATTCAGTCAATATTTAAAAGTCATTGCCCACCAATCTGAGGTAGACGATTGAAATCAAACCGAAAACATTATTTTTAAAAAAAAATAATTTTTAAGTCTATAGTTCGGACTAACTTCGGGGAGGGGGGAGGGGGGATCATATTCATATCATTAATTCACTACCAATACAATAAATTGACGGTTAAACCAATAGTTTTACAGTAACAATTAGTGACAATAAAACTGTTAGAATAAGAATTAATGCACAAATATTTTTTTTTGTTTATGTTTTACTTTTTTGTAGTTTTGGGCCACATATGCAAATTTTGTTTGCTTGGTTTGGGGGGACTTTTTTTAATTAAAAAAACATTTATTGCTGAATATGAATATATCATTTCAATAAGTTTTATTATTGGATTTAATAAAAATTAATTACCTTAAAAAGTCATTAAAATGTTTTAAAAGACCATATCAAGTCTAAGGGGAGCAACCATGGATTTATATTAAATTTAACAATGAAAGCGAACTAACACATTTCGTTCCCTTTCTTCTACTCATGTAAAGTAAACACATCAGCTTGAGCTGCTCGGCTACATTTAAGTTAGGCCTTAAGACTCCTTTTACGATTCTCAGTAGAGCAAATACCAAAATAGTAGATCTAGCACTCTATTTTTTCATTGACAGCAACAGATAAAACAAGAAACAAGGCTTTTAACAAAAAGAATCACTGTGTTATTTTTCACCGAATGCACTTGCGGTGTTTTAAAGAATCCAAGGCAACATCAATTTTAAACGAGTTACGTTTAGTAGTGTTTCGACCGATTGATATGTCTCTATAGCATGGTGTAATGTAACAATTATATATAATCTTAGTGCCTTTTGGCCGTCACTAAGTCCTGTACTCCCATGTGTAGGAGTAAGAGCGTTTTAGAGGATGATCACGTGATCAGAAGTTGAATGTGAGTGGTGTGTGAAGTGGTGTAGCTATGGGTGGTGTCATCCTCCTCACAGACTACCACCGAGGATTTTTTTCACGTTGAAATAAGTCCAACGCATAATAATGACAGGAAAGTAGGGCTGCGGAAATTAACGATTAATTTCTAGATTAATCGTTAAAAAAAATTATCGATTAAAATTATTTTAATCGATAAAAATTCAATTAAAATTAAAGGAAAAATTTATTAATTTTTTTTAAAAAAAGGATTAATAAATAATTAATTATTTATAATTAATAATAATTTATACATTTTTTACGTGCAAACTTCGTAATATTATAATTTATTTTATTAATTTATGTGGACCGGCAGACGTGAAATAAAAAATGGCTGACAGCATCAGCGCAGTTAAATTTAAACATACAACTTAAAAGTTGAGCAAATGTTTTGTTTTTAAGCTAACTGCGGATGGCAAAGTCGAAGATGGTGAAAAAGTTTACTGTGTTCACTGCCATAAACAATTCTCTTTTAAAGGATCAAAAAGATCGCTGACGTACCACCTTCAGCACAAACATCCGATCAAGTATCAACACATTGTTATAAAATTTAGTTGAAAATATTCTTAATTTTCGATGTCTGTGAGACAGGGGAAATAACTCAATAAAATAAAAAAAGGTCTTTCCTTATCATTCTTCTTTCATCACATAAATCAAGAATCTTGTTGGTTACCCAATGATGTTTCTTGCTTCGTTCCTACCTATGACTTCCTCTGCAGTTCAAGTTAAAATTTCTTTCAAGTTGTTAGCCAAGACCTCTACATCGTGATCGATAGTGGCCAATGCTGCAAACTTTCCACCAACCTTGGCCTGGAATATCTCCAGCTCCTTACTGATAACATGGCGGTACTAAGACGATGGGCAGAATATTGCTACGAACTGTACAATTGTAAAATCAATCCAGATACCAGCATACTAAAGGAACAACAGAAAATAGAGATGAATGATCCACCAGTGCTGTTGAGCGAAGTTGAAGAGGCAGTACGGAACTTAAAAGGGGGTAAGTCGCCTGGAGTTGACAACACCCCTGCTGAATTGCTGTTACGCGGAGGAGCAGAAGTAACGAAAGTCCTAACAAAACTCTGCCATAAAATATTTGCAAATAAGGTATGGCCCTAAGAATTGAAGCAGTCACTAGTCATACCATTACCTAAGAAAGGCAATATGAAACAATGTCAGAATTATAGTTCAATCAGCCGTATCAGTCATGCACCCTGGCAAAGCAATGCTAAAAATTATCCTCAGCAGGTTGGGTTGAAGCCAATATCCGGAGGAATTACTGGCAGAAAAACATGCTAGTTTCAGACCAGGCAGAAGCACAATCGAGCAGAACTCCAACTGTCGCTTGCTCATAGAATAACATCTACAGCACAAACGCGAACTCTATCATAACTTCATAGACTTCAAGTAAGCCTTTGATCGAGTATGGCACTAGGGACTTTGGCAAGTTATGAGAAGTTTTAACATTGAAGAAGGGCTGGTAAAGGTGATCGAAGAACTCTACAATCAGGCAAACAGAGCAGTCCTATTTAAAGGCTGTGTAGGGGCAGGGCCGTCTTAACGCATAGGCCCGCTGGGCATTTGCCCGGGGGCCCACGAGCATAGGGGACCCGAAGGAATATGATTATGTATCTATATTATGCATATTTATTATTTATTCCTGGTGGGGGTGGGTGGTGGGGGCACTCTTTCTTTGCCCGGGGGACAAAAATGGTGTAAAGACGGCTCTGTGTATGGGGACTTCTTCAAAACGACGATTGAAGTCCTTCAAGGCTGCATTATCTCACCTGTCCTGTTCAATATCTTCCTAGAAAAAAATCATGCAAGAAACACTACAGTGATCACCACGCATCCATCTCTATAGCTGTAAGACCTTTATGCAACCTAAGATTTGCTAACGGTATAGATCTTTTGGCTGGGAACAGTAGAGAACTACAGGAGCTCACTGAAAAACTTGCAGATAGATCAGGTACATGTGGAATGGAAATCAACTCAGAGAAAAGCAAGATATTGGTTAATACCTCAGCTCCCCGTAGGGCCAAAACCGTAATGAACCAACAAAAGCTGGAGGAGGTACATAACTTTAAATATCTAAGAGCCATTATATATAGAGATGGTACCAGTGAAGCTGAAATTCGAGGTAGATTTTGGGTCGGCAATGGCAGCAATGACGAAGTTAATAAAAAAAATATGGAACATTATCCTTCCAACAAAGCTCAGGCCTTACAAAGTTCTCGTTAAAACTATTTTCCTAACGGATGTGAGACCTGGACACTACTGGCATTTAAAAAAATGCATGAGAAAAATTATCCAGATCTCTTATCTAGAACACAAGACCTGTGAATATGTCTGGGCCAGAATAAACTCTATTGCGGATCATCAAGAAACCATTATAACAACAATTAAGAGACGTAAGACGACATGGTTTGGTGTTACGTCCGCAAGGGTTATTGTCTTTCTAATTACAATAAAGTTGAGAGAAATGATTAAATGGCTCGTTAACACGGCACGTACCACAAAAAGAAAGATTTAACACAGTAACTGACTTTACAATTCTTAATTTAAAGCAATGAAATAATAACAAGTAACTAACAATTTAACACACGATTCCTTGTGGTTAGGAATAAATAGTATAATTAGTTTAACTCTTAACCTAATAGAGATCTAACAATAACGAATACTAACATAACTTCATAATGTAAAAGATAAACACTCACGACAAAAGCCGATAGCGTTTACAGTAGAAGGTTAACAATGAAAAGTAACAATTACAATAGTGACCAGCCTAGCTTGGTACTCTTCTTGTGCGATGAAAGCAATTGCTCTGTCTTATTTCTATCTCTTCTCATTCCCTTCTCTCCATGCCCCTATATATATATATTAGGGCTGCGGAAATTATCGATTAATTGCTCGATTAATCGTTAAAAGTTTTATCGATTAAATATCGATTAAAATATTTTTAATCGATGAAAATTCGATTAAAATTTAAGAAAATATTTATAAAAAATTTTTAAAATTTTAGTAATAAATCATAAATTATTAATAATTAATAATAATTGATTTTTTTTTACGTACAAACATCTCCCGCGTAATATTAAAATTTATTTTATTAATTTATGTTGACCGGCAGACGTCAACTAAAAAATGGCTGACAGCCAGAGCCGTCTTTACACCATTTTGGGCCCCCGGGCAAAGAAATAGTGTTGGGCCCTTCCCCCGCAGGATTAAAAAATGAATAAATATAATATATATAAATAAACATATTCCCATGGGGCCCATATGCTCGTGGGCCCCCGGGCAAATGTCCAACGGGCCTATGCGTTAAGACGGCCTTGCTGACAGCATCAGCGCAGTTAAATTTAAACATACAACTAGAACTTTGAGCAAATATGTTGTTTTTAAGCTAACTGCGGATGGCAAAGTCGAAGATGGTGAAAACGTTTACTGTGTTCACTGCCATAAACAATTCTCTTTTAAAGGATCAAATACATCGCTGACGTACCACCTTCAGCACAAATCAAGTATCAACACATTGTCATGAAATTACTTCAAAATATTCTTACTTTTCAATGTCCGTGAGAAATGATCAGCTTAATGACGTCATAAATTTCTATTTTTGGTTTTAATGGAAATTCAAAAGTTAACGATTAAAATTAAATTAATCGATAACAGCCCTTATATATATATATATATATATATATATATATATACATATGTTATATATATATATATATATATATACTAGTTTGTGCTGCGGCGCCGTGGCGCCTGCGGCGCCCCCTTTTCTTTTAAAGCGTCTAGGGCGCCCACCTTTTTCAAAATCCCAACTATCTTGTCCTTGTATGATAAATACGTAATATTAAACACATAGCTCGTATTGTTGAATTGATACTATGTACAGGAAATGCAGAGAGATCTAGTTAGGGTTTGGACTAATACTAATTAGTCGACAGAAAGTAAACATTGGAAGGAAAACTCGTTTGTTCGTGGGCGGCACCAAGACCAAGCTAATTGGGGAGTAATTGGGGGTTGTCCTGAAAACGACAGTATGGCGAAAAAACAAAATGGGCCGGGTGGTTCTGTTGTTGTTGATGATGTTTAGCGCTTGCCACCGGTGGCCTTCATTGACTTTTTGGGCCTGGATGTTTGGCAGGACACATCACTGGGCGATGGTGACGACGGGCAGGATCTTGTCATATATATATTAAAATCCTCAAATCCTCTTTTTAAATCGTTCCTTTTTCCAAAATTAAAATATGAGCTAAAACAATGACGTCATTGTTAATGTTATGTGACAATATTTTTGGTTTAAATAATCTCTTTGAAGACGACATTTCTCGTAAAAACTCTCAGATCATTAAGTAGTTGACCTTGATATGAGTTGGATTCAACGTGTACTTTGATATTTCGAGCATCGCGAGATCTTGACAGAGCGACATATAGCATTCCGTGCGAGAAAACAGCTGTCTGAAGATTTACACCTACGTGATCGAATGTCTGACCCTGACTCTTATTGATAGTGATGGTATATGCAGGTGTAATCGGAAATTGACGTCGTTTGAAGGTGAAAGGTAACACAGCATCCGTCGGTGCAAGATCGATGCGAGGAATTAATACCAAGTCACCACGATTGCATTCTGATATAATCCTTGCTTTTATAAAGTTTCGTGCCAGCTCTTCCACAATGAGTCTTGTTCCATTACACATACCCTTATTCGGGTTCAAGTTGCGTAGAAGCATGATGATGGTGCCCTTTTTTAATAAAAGAACATGTGGTGGCATACCCGATGGGGTCAACTCATTCAAGAATTCTGTTGGAAAATTGAGATTGTCGCTGGGGTCTTCGCTGCTGAGTGAATCTGCTGAGCAATAAATCATAGGATCTCCAGCCAACATCTCAATGATTTTACGATTCATTGCGAGTGTCTGAGCATTTGTCGGTGCAACAATCACGCGCTTTGAAAGCTCTTCGAGTGGCATCTGTTGAACATTTGCGAATATTGTCTCAATGAGATCGTGTGTTGAAACCATTTGCTGCGGTATTTGAATTGCATCTTCATCAAAAAGTCCCGACACTGGCTCAAAATTTCTGGATCCCACTTGTAACAGCCACTGATTATGAGCGTTTTGTCCCTCGCTTCTCATATTTGTTACCAATGTCAATTGCTTGAAATGTCTCCATAATCTACTTGTTTTGATGCAACACTCGATGATGTCTGTGCGAGTACCACGCGGAACAACAGGTAAGGTTTGACGAAAATCTCCTCCAATCACCAGAACCTTTCCTCCAAATGGCAAGTTAACATCCATAATCTCGCGAAGAAGCTTATCGATGCAACGCAAGCCATGTTTTGGCAACATTGTGATCTCGTCCATGAGAATGAGAGATGCTTCCTGCAATATTTGAGCTTCTGTGGATGTTAAGCGCATTAATGAGACTGAAGTATCGAGCCAAGGAACTGGCAACTTGAATCCACTGTGGACTGTCCTTCCACCCTTCAAAAGCGTTGCAGCAATTCCGGTTGTCGCGAATGGCAAGACAGATTGATTTCGACCGCGAATGAATGACATGAGCGTCGTGTAAAGAAATGTTTTACCGGAGCCTCCCGGTCCATCAATGTAAAAACATCGCTGTGTGGCATTCACATCGTCCACTGCTGCAATTATTTGATTAAATGCACTGAGCTGTTGGTCGTTGAGAAGTGCAATTCGCTCTGCTCCCTCTCGCGCCTCTTCGACGGCATCGTACGCCGGAGTGTCGTCAGTAAAATTTCCAGTGGGCTCTGGTAGCTTGAATTTGCTACATGATTTGCCGTGCTGCTTGAAGATGGCATTGATGTTGTGGAGCGCTTTGTTGATAGCTATGGGCTCTGGGTCACGTCGCGCGTAGTCAAGAATCATGTCCGGTAGATGATCTTCCCACAATTTCGGAGCATCAGCAGGGATACAAAATACGCAGATATAAGCGAACATCTCGCGTAATTGCTTTGGCATAAGGTATGTGGCTCCATCTCTCAAACAATTTGCCCATTCGTCGTCAGACTCAAGTAATCCTCGTGCTGATGCTGCTGCCTTGAATGTCTCATAAACAACAGCATCAACCGTTCGCAAAAAGTCAAAGCTGGTAGCTCCACGCACGTGGAGAAGAAGCATTCGTAAATAGAATCGCTCTTCGTCCTTAATTCCCACCGTATACATACGCGATACCACATTGTTCCCTCCCCTCTTGCGTTGTTGCCAATGACCTTTTGTGAAAGTGTAATGGTAGGGTATATCCGTGTAAAGCCACTGTCTTGCTTCTTCATCATTCTCGTTGAGACTAAACCATCGCTCGAGTTTAGTTTTGCCAGTTTGTGCCGCTAAGAGCGCCTCCTCTTCGTGCCCAGCTTCGAATACGACCGTTTGTTGATTTGGCAAGTGAACGTTGAGACGCATCACGGCAAGATGACTGCGATCATGCATTGGTGACTCTCGCAATCTCCACATCGCTTCCGGAGCGCTAACGTACCGACAACTTATATAATTGGAAAGTTCATCGTATCGCAATTCTGGATTTCCATCTGATCTGATGGATATGTTGGCGCAATCAAAGCCTTTGAAAATGTACTTGTAGATGTACTTGATGGCATGAAGTGATGTGCAGACCTCGACGTTAATGTGTGCGTTATATTTGAGAGTCAAATAGGGGTTGTAGGGAACGACATTGCGACTGTCCATTTGCACGCCTCTGACTGTTGCGCGCTCATTGTTTCGACGACGATATACCGGATAACCACTTGCGTTTGGAATTGTGTTTGCATTGAATTCTTTTGGGAAATTTTTACTGCAACTTCCATTGATCATACATGGTGCTTGTAAGTTGGCAGAGCCACACGGACCGTGCATCATACAGAGCGTGACTATTTCCCGAAGTCGCGGACTTGATTCTGGGGGAATTTCAGCGCTTACGTATTGATCAATTCTGTGCGCCATGGTGAATTTATCCTCCACTCTCAATGTTACCAAGATGTGAGCGTGTGGGAGGCCACGTTTCTGGAACTCAATGCTGTACACGAAAGCGAGACATTGTCCGAAGATTCCATGCTTTGTAATGTCCTCCATCAACGAATCAAGCTTCAGTTTGAACACTCTTGCTACCAAATCGGGACGATCGCATGTTTGTTCTCCAGGTCGCAGGTTGGCGACGATTTCTGGTCAGCTTGGATTTGCCGTAAATGTGATGAAGACGTCAGGTGCTCCCCACTTTGCAAAAATTGACATTGCGTCGCAGCATCTCTCTCTCATGTTACGCGGTGAGCCTTCGAATGACGATGGAAGGATGATAGACACGCCCGCTGCAACATTCTGATTCTCCGCTAAGTTAGCCATATGATCAGCCAGTCCTTCATATTGCTCTGTTCGTATTCGATTCTGATTCTGCCTGATGTAGTTGAGATTGTTGGCTTCTACTTGAAGGTAAGAATCTACCAACCACTTTTGCGTGAGCTTTCCAGCGCTCATTATCGGACTGAAGTCATCGCGAATTGCTGTGAGAGCAGCTTTGAACTGCAACATGCTGACATTCCTACGCTTTTCTGCGAGCGTTGCACCTTCGTATGACTCGCATTGCCAAAATGGCTGCCACCCTGCCTCGCCGTAAGGAAACATGATCGCGTAAGTCATGGGGTCCATATTAGGGCTTAAAATGTGTAATTTGATGAAGGCTTGATTGGGATCTTGAGGATTTTTTGGATAGATGTGTATGTCTCTCTCGAAGGGAGGTTCTCTGTCCTCATTCACAAAGACCATGGCGATCTCATTGGATGTCGGTGCATTGTATCGCCTCTGATCAGACTGTCGATCGCGATAAAAGGCCATCGAAACAGTAGGAATGGTAAGTCCTAATTGAGCGGCATTCTGTGCTTCTCGCGACTCGATCTCGTGCATTAGCTGGTAACATTGTGCGAGCCGATTGTTGTCGCGGAAAAAGCGATCAAGCTGATACATAATTTCCTGTCGGCAATCCTGGTTTGCTTGATGCTGCTGACGAACGTCAGTTGCTTGAGTTGTAGTATCAAGCACATACAATTGAGCATATTGTGGTGCTTGATCGTTGACTGGCAGAGTATGGGATGTTTGGTGACATGTCTGGCCGTGAATTTTGAAGACGTAAGGACCGCGTCCTGGAAAAAACGATGATTTTTGCACCCATTGATGCGAAAGAGATGGCATTGTTGTATGAGCGGATCTTATCCCGAAAATGTCTATATTTTGGATGAGTTGGATCAGAGAGAAGCTGTTGTAGAAACGTAGGATATGGCAGTACAGTTCCGCAAACATTAGTAGGCTTTGGCAATTTGACGCGACCCTTCCTGCAACAGCTTGTGAATTTCTTGTCTGCCGGACGTTCCGCAGCAAAATTTCGAGAGGCACAAAATTGACACATTGCATCAAAAGGTCCGCAGTGATGTTGATCAACATTTTCCTCATCAAAGTTACTTGCAACATCTTGAATGCGTTTTGGGCTGCCTGATATGATGATGAGTTTGCTGTTAGACGTGCTTGCTTTTGTGGTGGAGTTTCAAGCGCAATTCGATTACGTTGTGAAGCTACATTTGCTTCTTGACGTGCAGCTGCGTGCTCTTCAGTTTCCAGCTCTAATTTTCGTCGTTTTTCAGCATTAATTTTAGCGAGGGTTTCCTGAGATTGTTTAGCCCGCCATCTTGCTTTACGTTCTCTTGCCAGCCTGCGCTTCCTTTCCATTGGATCTTCGCCCACTGCCATAGTGTTTCTACAGTCCAAAACAATGAATACGAAAATAGTTAAATATATATAAAAGTTAATTATTGTTCTGGTACTTACGAAGATATTTAAGAGGATATTTGAAATCAATTAATATATATGCAGAATTTCAATGATGTGTATGTTTCAGATTGTGAAAGATAACCTAAAAATAACAGTAAACGTTAAGGACTGTGACATCACTATGCTTTAAAAAAAAATCTTAATCATTTTGGTTTCCAGATTAACATTAACAAAACAACGCACGAACCTTTGACGTCAGCATTTGTGTTGTAAACAGTGCTGCCAGCGCTAGTTTATTTAATCATAGTGTGCTTTGAGCGTTACTGAATGAGTGAGTCAGTGATAATTGAGGATTTTGTGCTGGGGTGCCAGCTAACTAAATACGATATATTAAATTTCCTGAAATGTACTCAAAGTATTTTATAATTAACAATCTTTAAATCCTCTTTTTACATCCTTCCCTTTTCCAAATTTAAAAACATGAGCTAAATCAATGACGTCATATAATATCTTTTTACGGCGAGAAATTTTAGAAAGCAGCGCACCAAATTACTGCACCAAAAATAACTCTTATCGAACGTCCGCATGAAATTGTTCAATTTTTTAATTAATAAATAGTGTGGAGGGTGTTTAATGTTAATCTGGAAACCAAAATGATTATCCAATTTTTTTTTAAAAAGCAGAGTGATGTCCCTCAGCGTTCCGCTACATAATTGAGCGTAAATATATATATGATGATCAATACCAATCGAACTTTCTCTTTCTAGAACAGAATCTTACTGGCAATTAAGTGGATCGAGGAAGTTCCAGGTAATACTTGTAAACAACCAAATGGTCAGAGGGGTGGAGTCAAACACGCCGAGGTCTGCGATGTACCCTTGACCTGTCAAGACGTGAATAGAGGGGTGGGCACGGTCATAAATCACCGTGACCCGTAGGCATTTATGGAAAGCGGGGACAGAGGATAGGGGGTGGTAGTACCTAACATTCGGTCATGTACTGCGACATGATACCCTGACAAAAATCATCCTTTAAGGCACTTAAACGGGAGGGGGGTCCAAGATTTGTGACAAGGGGAGTTACAAATGTTCAAAAATAGCCTGACAAATGTTCAAAAATAGCCTGACGTACTTTATGGACGACCCCTTTCGTCCCGGCATTGATGGTTCTGAGAGGCTTGGAAAATTACTTCAAGGATTGGAGGCAGATCAGTATTAAAGCTCTTTCATTATTCTAGTCTAGCCGCCCATTCATTCGGACCAGAAGCTTTGCCTCTGACTTCTACAGTCATTTTACTTCTTTCTTCTATTTTTTTTTCGTGGAAGGGCATGACAACATTATCGTCCTGTTTTGTACAGGACTAAGCTTACGTATGCCGCATGTCTGTATAAAACTGTATTATTGTTTAATAGTTTAAATAGTAGCTCCTAGTTCCGTGACTATTTTCATTTATCATTTGCGTTTTTATATTTTGTTTTCTTAATTTTTTACGCTTGAACAATGTGGATTTCATACTTTTAAACTGGGCCGATGGTAGACACCGCGTAACGCGCGGTGTCCACTCAGTTGGGTGGATGACACGCATTACACAGTCTGTTTATTTTGGTATACCCAGTCCACCTTAATAGCTTAAAATTTATTTTTAAAAAGATTTATGATTTTAAAATTAATTTGGTAAAAGCAAAGAGAACGGTGCGCTCGATAAATCATATTTTTGGTTACTATATAAAAAAAATAAATTATATTTGTTGTTTTTTCTATTTAATTTAATTAAATTTAAAAAATAGACAACTAAACCTAACCCAGACCCTAAAACTGAAACTTCAACCTTAAAAAAAAAGACTCAAACAAAACTCTTTTTCTATTTTAATTTAAAAAATAGACAACTAAACCTAACCCAGACCCTAAAACTGAAACAACAAACTTTTTTTAAAAAAAGATTCAAACGAAACTCGAACCTCCACCTGACACCTAGAGTTCAAGTATCTAATGTCCTAACCGTGAGACCACAGAAGCTCATGTAGCAGATGCATTTTTAAATATCTTATAAAGTAGTAAGAGCAAAATGTGACGTCACGTTTACGCGACACCCAAGCTTCGTTTAAACTGAGCCAAAACAAACCATAATCGGAAATAATGACCATATTTTTATGCTTGAGGCACATTTTTTTTATGGCGTTCGCTATCAACATATTTTAAAGGGTTTAAGTTCTCACGCAAATATTACTTTGTTACACTGCATTTTAAATGGGAACTTTTGTTCAAATTCCTCTACGAAGCTAACTTTAACCTAACTTTACCTAATATCGAGACACGTCGCCATGTTGTTTTTTAATGGCGGATTTGTAGTCAAAATAACCCGTACATAGTTTTGTTTTTTTTGTGCGAACTTGACCATTTTAGCCGTCATTCTGGAAGAAATAAAGACAGCAACAATGCATGGCCGGGGAGGGTTTCCGTTAAAAAATATTATTTACGGAGTATTTATTGCGTTGTTGATTTATATGACATATCTTTACAATCATTCACAAAATCATTTACGCGAAGCTGAAATGACTGGTGCTCGATATAAAAGGGAGTCGGATGAAAGGGTGACGGAAATCCAAGGTAAGAAGTTTTATCTAGTATTTTGCTCCAACAATAAAACTAAATACTTTTCCTCTCATTTCATTAAACTTTGAAATACTTGATGATGGAAGAGCAAAGAAGAGCCAACTAATTCTAACTTGGAAATGCAGCCTAAACTTCACAAATTAATAATTTAATATAATAATTAACTATCAACATTTAAAACTAAAACGCTAATAATTAATAAACAAGCAAGACTAGACATAAAATTACACCATGGATAAGTGTAGTATGCAATAATATTCTTTATAGAACGAGCATAAGATAAGATTAAGTTATTTTATGAAGTGTCTACGGACACAGCGGCGGTGCACCCAGCTAAACCATCGTCCTTGGCCTGCTTACACCGCCGCGGTGTACCTAGTTACCTAGCTAAACCATTGGCTTTGGCCTAGGTACACCGCGGCTAATAATTGAGACGATTTCACTATATTTAGGCTAAAAGTGTGAAATCCCTATGCTAATAAACAGTAGACCTTAAATAATCAATGTATTTATGATTATGCAATTTTTAATGATTACTGAATGTTTAAAAAAACTATTTTGGTCACCATTCCAGGATAATTAGTTATAAGTTTTAAAAACCAACATATTTTATGAGCAGTTCCAGACGAATGATAAAAAAGCGCAGTGAAGTAGTAGTTATGTTGGTGGTGTCGGCTTCGAATCTCGGTGATGGAATTTAAAAAAAAATTATTATTTTCATTTTAAAACCACAATGAGGGTGCTCGCTAAAATTGTTTTATACTACGTGCAAATCCAAGTATCAATGAAGCATTCACCCCCCCCCCGCAAAAAAACAAAAAGGCCTGTCTTATCTTTTGTGTTACAGACTCTCCTTCTATTTCTACACAGTCTATTACACCTATGCATGTTTTAATATTTAATGGATTTATGTTAAGTATTTCAATTTTGTTAAAGTTTTAAATTTAAAAAACTTATTGTATGTTGGGTTTCGTAGATAGTTTACCCAAATTCGAGAGGGGAGCGAAAATCGTTATGTGTTTGTTCTTGCATACTGCTACGGAAAGGTGTTTCTATCACCATCACTATGAGTATGACCCCTATGTTTAATAAAAGTATTGTATTAGTATTAGAGTATCTGTTTGTCTCATTGACTAGCTAACTTTAGAAAAAAAAGTAGAGAACACATTGTTTTCCATCCAACCCCTCCCCATTATAATAATATAGTATAGGTAAATACCCCCTATCTATTTTTAACCGCGGTGTACCTAGCCCTGACACAATGCTTTGGCTAGGTTCACCGCCGTGGTGTACGTAGTGCCGGCCTTTATTTTAAGTCAAATCTATAACTTTTTTATTTTAAAAAGATAATGCCTTTGGACTAATTCCTTACTTAGCCTAAAATAAACTAAATAAAATAAAAGATAAATAAAAAACAAGTTTTTACAATAAATCCTTCATATATGAGGTATGATCGATATTAATATTTATTTAAATTTTTGTTTTCTGGACTATTTCATTATTCATACGCACCCCACGACAGACTAGCATAAACATTTACAGATCGGGAAAATATTTTAAAAGTATAATAAGCACCGCGCAACAGAGTAGGATAAACATTTACATGCTACATAGAGATACATAAAGATAATCTAAAAATTCATTAATTTAATTACATTACATTGATCAATCTGAAATTTTGATAGAATGCATTGTTAGGTGACAAAAGTCTATGTGCAAAATTTCAGCTCAATAGGATCCCGGCAAGTGGGACATTTTTTAATTTTGATTTTTTGCGGGTGGGCGGGACCACGACAAGATGGCGAAGTTAATATAAAGGATTTAAATACAAATGATTTTAATAAAACATTTTCATTTTAAAAAAATTGATATCAATATTATTAATTTATTAACTATTATGTTTAATCTCTATAAACATTACAGTTATATTGCTCAAAGTGTAAAGAAATTCATTTTCAACTCATATCTAGTGTATTGGTTAAAGTTAAAGTTGTGAGTTTTATAAACATGGGCCATGCATGGGTAGTTCTAGGCAGCTGATATTAAATGAATAAATATGATATTTCAAGATTCAGAGATAGACGGCACATTAAAAAATATATGCATATCAATAAAACTTTGAAATAAAAGTTTCCCCTACATTTTGAAAGAGCTGTCTTGCCAAGAAGGTTTTTTTGTGCAATATATTCAAAAGATACCAAACAAGAGTATAAAAGCACTAAAATTTAATTTTAAAAAAAAACCTTATGTTGATAACAGTGACTTACATTTTTTTTCTGAAGTGAATTCACTATGCACATTGGGGTTTTCCCTAAAAAATGCCTTACAAAGTATCATATCATACGCCCTGGTCACAATAAGTCCTTATTAAACTATGATAATTCCTTCTTAGAATTAATTTTTAAAAGACTCCATTTATGTATGTTTGCATTAAGTTTATAATTTGCCTACATTATAAATTTTAACTGACTCCACACCAAGCTAGAATATTTCTAAAAACATTTTAGAATCTTTCCTCGAAGATAGCCCATGGTAGAGAAAAGCATTTATCTATTGCTGCATATACTCTTCATCACCCCTCAGCTAGTTATTAGGCATATAATTTAAAAAAATGTTGATAGTAACGTTTAGAAGAAAAAAAACTGTAATTATATATCATATTATTATTATTATTATTATAAATAACATCTACTAAAGATACCTTTAAAGATAACTTTTCAAATTTCGGTATTCTAACATTAAATTGAAGCTGCAATAGCAGTCTGTTTTACATGGGATTTGAAAGCATCTGTCATATTTAAACATTTTCAATAATAATGATAAAAGTGCTTGTTCAAGGTAATTGATTTCTATTTGTGATATGTGATCACTCTATTAATGACATCCATTATTGATATAGAACCTTTTTTTTCACTTCACTTTAAAAAAAATTGTTACGTGTCTTTCAGTATGTGTTCCTTTTTGATGTTGATCTTGCTCACATAAAAAATCTACGACAATCACGCTTAAAGTTTATAATCTGAATCTTTCCTTATTCAACATTGTAGTTTATAAAATTAAAATATTTACCTTTCTGTATTATGCTCATCCTAAAATGTTGTCTGGTATTACTTTGTGACAAGTTATTTCATTTTTCATATTCTTCAGAGCTTGTAAAAGCTAAAGACAAAGCCCAAGAAAACTGTCAAAATGAAAAGGTATATTGCATAATTCCAGTATGTTGTTAATAAAGTTAAAAATGATTTTATGACTTTCAGAATGGGATCTATTAAAGTATGATTTGTTTTATTTGGTCAATGTTTTGAATATTTAAAAGATAAATTTTACAAGCCAAAAAGAAAAAGACACCACTTAAAACTAATTTCTTTAATTTTAATTCACTGTTGTCATACACTACAAAAGCTCTTTTTATGTACATAATAAGGTTTGTCATTTCTAAAACCAAAAACGTCATAGCTCAATGAGTAATGTTCTATTTTTAGATTACATTTTAGGGGAACAATATTTTGAAGCATACATACAGTCGAATCACTATGTTCTCAAAATTGTTAGCATAGTAAAATTACGAAACTGTTTTTCCTTTTTCAAGTCCAATAAGCAGTCTTAAATTAACGAATAATTAATAATAAGCTGTTAAGATACATCCTTCTCAAAATACCTACATTTAGATATTGACTCGTATCTTTTATTAAATTTTTATGAATTTGTCCTTAAAAAAGATATTTATTTCTATTACAATGTAATAGATTTCCGTCACATTATGATAAGGCCTGTTAAAAACATTTGCTAAGCTTACACATAGGAAATTGGACTATAGGACCCTTAAATTTTTAATGTTTTGGAAGTTATATAAAAGTACTGACACTTTTTTTTACAACATACTGCCTGACATTTTTATAGTTACTGTAAAACAAAACAGTATTCATTTCTTAGTATGTTGCTTAAAGTTATTATCCTGTATTTATGTTTGTTTTTCTATTAGCCAATTGAATCAGTTTACTTTAATTTTACTTTTAAATACTTAATTGCCCTGATATTACAATTTGAAGTTAAACTGTAAAAATAATTTGATACCATAGGCAACAAAACACGCTTTAGTCTTACAGCTATGGTAGTCAGCATATCAATAAATCAATTTTTGCCTTTATGTGCATTGTGTTACTCCTTGAAAGGAAAAGGGAGCCATCTGCACAAACTTTCTTCAAAAATATATCTAGGATATTTATCTTGTAGCTGTATTTTTTTAAATAGTTTTGATTTAATATTGCCACCTGGCATATCCCCAATAAATCTCTGTGGGGCTTCAGACATAAAATGGAGTAGTTTTGTGTTAAGCTATTGGTCAATCACATTGTTAATGTCCCTTGAGATGACTGTTGGCTTTTAAAACAAAATCAATACACATGTAACTGAGATGGTAGATAAAAGCAGGCTTGCCACTTTAAAAAGAAAATTCTATAATGATTAAACTGCATAGAAGGAGAATAATACATTTATAGTTAACTGAGGGGCTAAATTAAAGGGTTGGCAGATTTTACTTATTACTAACAAAAGATATTTAAATAATCAGCCCAATCATGTATAACCTTTTTTTGAATTTCTTTTCTTTTTCCAAATTTAGTTTGTTTTCTTTCTATCTTGTTATTTACATTTAGTATAATTTTCAATGCTGGAAAAAAACTGTCATCAATATAATTTTCATAGAGTAGATACAAATATGCAACACAGGTTAATATAATTAGTCATATTTTATTTTTATCTTAGCTGATTTAAGTTTTGTCCAAAGGAACGTTTCTAATTTTAAGAGTTAATTATTCATGTTAATTTTTTTTTAAATACCGAAACATCCCAGTGTAAAGAATATCATCAATGATTTTTAGTACAGTACAACCTCTTTCTTATTGAGATATTAAGTTTGTTTTAAATTTAATTCTGTAGGTCCCAATCCATTAGTTTGCTTTTAGACTAATACATTTTCTTGGTCATAACCAAAGTATATTGATTAATTGCTCTTAACAACAAATCAGTCTTCTGCCATTGTTCTTATCAACAAAATACATGCTACATGTTGAAATTTGTGTGCAATTAATAATTAATAATAACATACATAGTAAGTTTTTCTCAAAAATTAAATCCCATTACTGTTCCAATTATTGAAAGATTATAGCCATATAAAAAGGTGAAGAACACAATTGTTACTTTTTGATAGCTTGTGACTTGTGACTCATCAGCAGAGCTCTTGGTTAGTTCATTTGTTTTATCAAATCATGTATGGCCATTGCTCCAGGTATCAAATCATGTTTGGCCATTGCTCCAGGCATCAAATCATGTTTGGCCATTGCTCCAGGTATCAAATCATGTTTGGTAATTGCTCCAGGTATCAAATAATGTTTGGCCATTTTTCCAGGTATCAAATCATGTTTGGCCATTGCTCCAGGTATCAAATCCTAATATTTCAATTAATGTATGTGGACTAGAAGATTGTGGGTTTGATTAATTCATTAAAGAATATAAATTAAACTTGGTCAAGATTAGTTGACAATATTAGTTTTTGAGGTTGGGAAAAGTAATTGACTTCCAATGGAACTTGGTCAAACCAAAGAAAAATTTTGTGATGTATTCTTGATTCGTTTTTTTTAATTTCAAAAGTAATAACCTTACAGCTCAGGATCAACGTTATGGTCAGTTAATATGTATTTTTTTAAAGTTCAATGATCTTCAACTCCTTCATCACAACGAAGAAACACTTCCTGAACTTTAAAACCGGCTGATTTGACTTATCTGCCCATGTATGCTCTTCAAAACATATTATTACCCAATTCAGCAAGTTGAATTTATTTAAGAATTTTCAAATGTAATATATATTCTTTAAATTGAGGTTTATTGAAATTTTTATTTTTAAAGTTGATTTACTGTAAATTATTTTTTTCAGTATGAGCTTAATAACAGAATCAAATCAATAAACCAGCAGCACAGTATGCTCCAGGTAAGTTTCAGTTTCCTATTCTTGACATAAGAATTTCATTATAAATTTTAAATTTATTAATGAATGAACAGTTTTGTTACATAAAGTGTTCCATTTGGTATGTTTTTTTTTGGATTTTCATTTTAAACAACTAAAATAATTGGAGTTAGGCTCCAAAAAAAATATTTAACATGCATAGCAGTGTAGTTTATGTGTTTGCCATAATTCATAATGTTTGAGTCCCTGATTGTGTTTTGTAAAGTGATGTAATTAATTATTTGAGGCTTGATCGTGGTACATGTATTTGTGTGGAATGGATATTTAGTAAAATGAGAGAGACAAGAGATTTTAAGCCACAAAAACTCAGTTACTTGAGAATTAAAGCAATTTTTATTGTCAGTCCTGTGTTTTCTTCTCTGCTTAAGCAATTTGAATTATTGTCAACATAACTTGAATGTGCTCCACCCTTGATGAGGCTAGTTCATTGTAGGATTACTCCAGACCTGCGCTGAACATGAACTGCTGATCACCAACACAATCTTCCGCCTCCCAACCCGAAACCGGACGTCATGGATGCACCCCCGCTCGAAGCACTGGCATCTTATTGACTACGCCATCGTGAGGAAGAGGGACAGGCAGGATGTACGAGTGACCAAGTCCATGTGTGGCGCTGAATGCTGGACAGACCACCGCCTCATCATCACCAAGCTCAACATCCGCAGTCAGCCGAAACGGCACCCGCAAGGGAAAAAGGCCCCCAAACGGCTAAATGTTGCCAAACAAATGACCGCCAGCTGCAAGCAGTCCTTGGTGGATGCTCTGGAAGAGCGCTTGAAATCCACCTCTCCAGGCAACCAGAACGTGGAGGCAGACTGGGCGTCACTCAGAGAGCTGATTTACACCACAGCTTCAGAGACTCTGGGGCACCAGACCAGAAAACATAAGGACTGGTTCGATGAGAACTGCGAAGACATCAAGCAGTTATTGGATGAGAAACACCTACACCAAGCTTACCTCAATAATCACAGGTCCACGGCAAGGAGAGATGCACTCAACAACATACGCAGGACTGTACAGCAAAAGCTCCGTCAGATGCAGGACGATTGGCTCCGCAACAAAGCCGACGAGATCCAAGGCTATGCAGACAAGCGTGACTTTAAAAACTTCTACAACGCTTTGAAAGAAGTGTATGGCCCCACGCCCTCAGGATCAAACCCCCTCCTCAGCGCAGACGGTAACACTCTCATCACAGACAAAGAGAAGATCTTGAAGAGGTGGGCCGAACATTTCGAAAGCGTCCTAAATCGCCCTTTGACAATCAACGAAGAAGCCATCAATCGTCTCCCCCAAGTGCCCACAAACAAAGCACTGGATGACCCCTAACCTTGCTCGAGACCCAGAAAGCAATTTATCTTCTATCCAGTGGCAAAGCACCTGGTTCTGACGCCATACCAGCTGAGGTCTACAAGGAGGGAGGAACAGCCCTGACTGAAAGGCTCCACCATCTATTTCTCTTGATGTGGCAGCAAGAGACGATCCCGCAGGACTTCAAAGATGCCTCCATCATACATCTTTATAAGCAAAAAGGAAGTAGACAGGCCTGTGACAACCACAGGGGCATATCCCTGCTATCTATCGCAGGAAAGATCCTTGCCAGAATCCTGCTCAACCGCCTCACGGTCCACCTTGACCAAGGACTCCTGCCTGAAAGTCAGTGTGGATTCCGAAAAGAGCGAGGGACCATCGACATGGTGTTCGCTGCCAGGCAGCTGCAAGAGAAATGTCAGGAGCAGAACTTCAACCTGTTCTTTACCTATGTCAACCTGACCAAGGCTTTTGATACCGTTGGCAGAGAGGGTCTGTGGAAGATAATGGCCAAGTACGGTTGCCCAAGGAAATTCATCGTCTTGGTGAGACAATTCCACGAGGGCATGCAGGCCAGAGTCCAGGACAGCGGAGAGTTTTCTGATCCTTTCACAGTCACAAACGGGGTCAAGCAGGGCTGCGTCCTGGCACCAACACTGTTTAGCCTCATGTTTTCCGCCATGCTGACAGAGGCCTTCAGAGACGAGGGTGTTGGTGTCAACCTGAGGTACCGCACAGATGGCAAACTGTTCAACCTTCGGAGGCTCAATGCAAAAACCAAGGTTATGACAGACATCATCAGAGACCTCCTGTTTGCTGATGACTGTGCCCTCAACGCTGTCTCAGAAGCCGACATGCAACGCAGCGTTAACCTGTTCTCCAGCGCCTGCACAAACTTTGGTCTGACGATCAACACCAAGAAGACTGAAGTCCTCCATCAGCCTGCGCCTGGAAGGTCCTACGTTGAGCCCAACATCACTGTCAACGGCCAGAGACTCAACACAGTGCAACGGTTCACATACCTAGGCAGCACACTGTCGCAAAATGTCACCATCGATGACGAAGTGAGCGTCAGAATTGCCAGAGCCAGCTCCACTTTTTGCAGGCTGTACCCAAATGTCTGGAACAGAAGAGGCATTACCATCCAGACCAAGCTGAAAGTGTACAGGGCAGTGGTGCTCCCCACACTGCTATATGCGTGTGAAACATGGACTGTGTATCAGCGCCATGCTAGGAAGCTAAAGCACTTTCATTCAACAATCCTCAGGAAGATCCTCGGCATAAAGTGGCAGGATAAAATACCAGACACAGTGGTACTGACCGAGGCAGGTCTCCCCAGCATATTCACACTCCTGATGCAGTCCCAGCTTCGTTGGGCAGGGCACGTGGTCCGAATGCCAGACGAGAGACTGCCAAAGAGACTCTTCTATGGTGAGCTCCAGCATGGCCAGCGGTCCCACGGTGGGCAAAAGAAACGCTTCAAAGATACACTGAAAGCGTTTGCCATCAACCCAGACACATGGGAATTTGCTGCAATGGACCGTTCCACCTGGCATTCTTCCATCCACGAAGGTGCCAAGTCATGCGAGGCAAACCGGATCACCTCCGCAGAAAAGAAGAGGCAAGCCCAAAAGGCCCGTGCTGTCAACCCTCCTGGAGATGTCCCACTCGTCCCTTGTCCCTTCTGTTCCTGAACCTTCCGTGCACGGATTGGCCTCATCAGCCATCTGCGCACGCACAAACAAAGCCAGTCCCAGCAACCCTCGGATGGCTAGAGTGGTCTTCGTCGAATCGACGGACGAACAACGAGTTAGAACCCTTGGACCATAGATAGCCTTCATGTTATTTTTAAATCCCTTATATTAACTTCACCGCCCTCTCTTGTCTCTCTGTCTTGGGCGGGCACCGCGGAAAAACAGAAGTAAAAAATGACCCACTTCCCGTCATGCCATCGAGCTGAAATTTGGTACACGGACCCGTGTCACCTAACAATGCAGCGTATTAAAAATTCAGATCGATCAAACGTACAGTTATTAAATTAATGCATTTCTAGTTTATCTATATAAACTATATGTAGCGGTCATTATTGTTTACATTTTACGGGTCACTTGACTTCACCCCAGCCTTCGGTGAACACATCTTGAGTTGAGTTAACGCGTTGACGCCACCCGTCCATGTCCACACCCCCTTCCCCCAGTTTTAAAGCCAGGGGAGATAATTTCGGTTTCAGTCTGTAAATGTTTGTCACGTTTGAACTAAATCAATACTTTTAGTTATGTCTCATATATAAGGGATTTATTGTCAAAACTTTGTTTTTAACTGGGTTGTTTTATATGTTCATATGAGCCAGAATGATCAATTTATTGTAGGCTCATACAGTAAAAAAGAATTGTTTCATTTGACAGTTACAAGTCATATTCCTAAATCCAGCTTCATCAAGAAGGTTGTTTAAGTTCTATAAAAATTATTTTTAAAAAACAATTATTGCAAAAAAACACATTGTTTTGCACCTTTCCAGGGTCAGTACAGAGAGATGGAAGCAGATTTCCTCAAGTTGAAAGATGACATGGAGAAGTTAAAACAAGCCCACTCAGACGCTGAGAGCCAGCATGCACAAGAGTATCAATTGCTGAAACAAAATAAAGAGAATGAGTTAACCAGTTGCCGAGGTCAGTTCCTGTGTAGAATATTTTAGTCATTTTTAAAAAAATAAAGTGAGTCGCTCCAAGTTATAAAAAAAAATTATTAAAAGTAAGACTTGATTATGAGCTGTGACTCCTATAAATGTTAAGATTTAATTGTAGAAGATCTGCTAATGAAAACTTTAGGGCCAATGCCTTCAGCCATAAAAATAAACAATAATAGTCTAAAATAAATGTACTTTCTAATATATACCCCGGCTTTTAAAAAATAATAAATTTAGGAAAAGAAAAATAGTAGACACAAATCCTAAACTAAAATAAATCTGAGATAAATAGAGAGAGACTTTAAGAATTGCAATTTAAAAACCAAGACTAGAAAAGAGCATTTAACTCTTTTTCTCCGGATCAACGCTACCATAGTTGATTTTAAAATGACGTTTTTGACGGATCAACAATGCGAGCGTCGAATTATTAAAACTGAATTGTTTCGTTTCTTTCCTTAACTCGTTTTCTCCGGAACAACGCTACCATCGTTGATTTTAAAAGGACGTTTCAGACGTAGCAACGATGCCAGCGTTGATTTATTAAAACTGAATTGTTTTGTTTCTTTCCTTAACTATTAAAGGAAAATTAGTTTTAATGTAATCTAGAATGATTTCCCTTGAATAAAAAAGTCGGAAATTCTTTGTTTGAATGTATTTTCGCCACAAAAGAAGCGTTTGAAAGGCTTGTTTTTATTTTCGTTCTTACGTTTGTTTACAAACGTGGATATTCAACCAATGCATCTGGTAATCGATCTAATATTATTTTAAATACTACGATGATGAACAAGAAAAAGGTGTTCTTTTTAATTATGATTTACATAGTAATTTTAAATTTCCGATGGATCATACGCCTAGTACTAGTAGTTGTAGTGAAATTGACAATGAAGTTGACAGGTCATCTGTTGGTAAACAACAAGCCCCTCCCCCCCTCTCAAATGCCTGGATGAACTGATAATATTTCTACTACAAATAATAATTTAGACAATGTAGAGTCTAATTTGAAAGCTGCTAAACTTTTTCACTAAAATTAAGCTCAATTTTAAATAGAATTTAAATAATTTCTAGTTGCAACACACAGTATAGCTTCCAGTTCCAGTGTAAACATTTCAAGTTTCCAATTATTTTCCTGTATGGGTGACCATGGATATTGAGCTCTAACTTTTTATTTGTTTGTTTTTTTAATGTGAAATTACTTCTGTTTGGTGTAAATATGAATATAGTTCAGATAAAACACCATTTTATTTCATTTTGGATACAAATCTAAATTTTTGTGACTTTGAAAGAGGTTTTGTAAAACAAATGTGGTGTTTTTTTATTATTTTTTTTATTTTCACTAAAACAAAATCATATAATTTTATTAAAATAAAGTTATGAGTCTGTGATGCCTGAAAACTTCATTCTTTTCCCTTTAATTCAATACAAAATATATCATTATCTGCTAAATAATAAAAAAGTTATTAACATTTTAAGATAGCATGGTAGCCCGCGACAAATTTCCAGAATAGATAATTCCGTCAGAATGAGGAAAATAATTCCGGAGAAAAAGAGTTAACTATTAAACAAAAATTAGTTTTAATGTAATCTAGAATGATTTCACTTGAATAAAAAAGTAGGACATTCTTTGTTTGAATGTATTTTCACTGAAACAAAATCATATTTTATTAAAATAAAGTCATGAGTCTGTGATGCCTGAAAACTTCATTCCTTTCCTTTTAATTCAATACCAAATATATCATTATCTGTTAAATAATAAAAAAGTTATTAACATTTTAAGATAGCATGGTAGCCCGCGACAAATTTCCAGAATAGATAATTCCGTCAGAATGAGGAAAATAATTCCGGAGAAAAAGAGTTAAATTATATAAGATCAGATATTGGTTTATACCTAATGGGGTTAACATAGTCAGTTTATTAATTTATTTTCCAAATAAATCTTTTCACTTATAACTTAACAGGACTTGCAGTGGCATATATTCCATCATGGTTAGCCCAAATGGCAGGTTTATTTATATAGTACAGGTGTTCTCTAAAACCAATTTCAGGCAATGAACTGTCTTCCCTGCTTATAACTTCCCACACTTCTTAAAAAGAATGGTATAAATCAGTTTACAACTTTAAATAGCTAATTGAATTTTAAATAGCTAATTGAATTTTAAATTTCTTTTAATCAAGATATTGCTCTGCCAGTTAAGATTTCAACTGCTGTCATGTGCATAATTTTTTTATTTTCCAAAATCTTTTGAAAACCGAGCATAATTTTGTAAAACCTCATTTCATTTAAACACCCAAAATGTGTCAAAAGTACAGGGAAACGGAAGAGTGGCATAAAAGTGTGTGTGATAGCTTGGTGTTTGATTATTTATGTTGTTAAGATTTAAATAACAGTAAAGAAAAGTTAGTAAAATTATTAATAATTGATGTAGGAAAATAATTGATGTTTCAAAACATATTTTAATATAATTTTTGTTGTTCTGTAGAATCTTACTAAGTTCCTATTGTTATGTATATCAAGATTTTTTTCAAAAAGAATAAAGTCGTATATTTGGGATTATTTTAGGGGAGTATTGGAGAAAATATTGGAGTTGCTGTCATATGATTTTGTGAACAAAGAACTGTGTTATATAGTATTTATCGAGCAATGTTGTGGCTGGCAAGTAAACCGAATGATAGACATCATAGATCCTAATGAACTGCAAGTGAGTTGGAGTTTTTAAATGGAAAACTCATCTATAGAAGGATATTTGCTTCAGGTTGGCCAGGGTTAGTAGTGAGTACTGGTTCTATAATACTCTGCAGATATTTTATCCAGGCTTAAAATCTTTAACAATGGCTATTTGATCATCATTGCAGATGACCTGGCAAACTCAAACAGATTGAAAAATGACCTTGAAACGAAAATAGCTGAATTGAATTTACAAATAAAGAAAGAAGAGGTAATGCTTGTCAAAGTAAAGTGTCTTCTTTTTTAAAGAAAATCTCACGGATGAAATGTGTGTCTGTGCTTTGGTGTGGAATGATTAAAAGAGAGATAAATAGTCTTCATAATGACCATCTTTTGTTGCATTTCATTTGAATATGTCACCCTAAATGCCTTGTGTAGTTTATTTATAAATGGAGAGAGATTAAAAATTATCCCACTTTGGCAATCACTTAGACAGACGCGTTAGGAAAATGATTTACATTGCAGTTTCATTTGAATATGTCACCCTAAATGTCTTGTGCAATGCCTTGTGTAGTTTATTTATAAATGGAGAGAGATTAAAAATTATCCCACTTTGGCAATCACTTAGACAGACAAGTTAGGAAAATGATTTACATTGCAGTTTCACTTGAATGGTCTACCATGTCTTAAAGTCATGACTTGCACTCTAAGCATCTGTGTTGGTCTAATAGGTTATTTATTAATTATGGAGCCATGAGGGCGTCTTTGAAATTTTAGAACTAAATTATGATCCTCATCTGAAAAGTAAAATTTAGTGGGACATTTTAAAAAAAAATTGTTTTAACATATTTTGCCCAACCAGTAAGTTCATCATTATTTCAAGTGTTCAGCTTAAACTCAGTATTTTTACGCTTATCAATATTCTGAGCTGTTATTAGTTCATTATTCTATAAGAAGTGAGAGTAAGTGATAGATGAAATTTAATTGGAGTGTTTTTCAAGTACTTCCAATTCTTAAAACAGTTTCATTGCTAGTTTTCTTAAAACTTCATTAACTTTTGTTTGTGTTCATTTCTCCCCCATGATAGTGATATTAAAAAAAAATTCCTAATTATTTATTCACAACTAAATATATATTATTCATCATACAACTTAGATGAATAATATATATTTTAATGAAAAACATATATATAATATACAATCTTAACACAATCTTTGTTGGCCCAAAAAAATGCAAAATCAATATAATATCTTACTGCTTTTGTTTCAATTGTACATGTTCAAATAAGTTTAGTGCTTATAAAGAGATAAAAGCTTTGCAATGCTCTTCTCACTAAATAATTTACATGAGATTTTAAAAGAATTAACATGCAAAAACCAGCTTTTTAAATGTTGTACTACGTTGTTTGCTACAAAAAGTGTTACATTGATGTATTCTTCTCTCCCTTACCACTGAAATAAATCATAATTATAGTCATTGCAAGACATTTCAAAAAAAAATTAAATATATATCTATTCACAACTACAGACACTCCTTCAGAATAACAAAGTTCAATCACAGAATCTTGAGTATAATATCAGTGTGCTTCAGGTTATTTTATGTTTTTCCTTGTCTTGTGCCCCCGACCACCATTTCCTTGAAACCTAGCAAAATTTTTATAATCATTATAGAGAAATTACCCTTTGGTTTAAACCCACACACACACTCAGTTTTTATACTTTAAAAACATTTTATGTATGAAACATACATTTATTCAAAATTAATTAATTCCTGCTTAAAACCATTGATTTCATTACACCTTTTGTCATTTGACCCATTTAGTGGCTTGCTCCTCTTAAATTTTAATTTTGCATTAGCTGTCCTTTAGATTTTTATTTTGTTACAAAATTCAGGAAGCTGGTAGGTGCTCCACAAATCCTGAGAAGTATATCCATGCTCCAACGAGTATTTTGCATAGGTGCACCTGAGTACAACTGACCCAGTTGCACCCATTCAAATTTGATTGGATGTATTAGAATGAGAAGGGATGAGTGTCTTCACCCATGATGAACGGCATTTTAACATTGATGAACAACCCCCAAATGGTCTTTAAATAAATTCAAAACTATATTTCATACAACCATGATGCTGTGTATACCCATAAGGGTAACCTGTTCATTTGACCAATTTTAAATTTTTAAAAATTGGGACATTCTACATCTATAATCCCTTGCCTAGAGGGTTATATGTACCTCTTTGGGGAAACAGTTGTAGGAATTATGTAGATTAGGTGTGGTCCATGCTGACCTTCTGCCACAAAATCTACTCCAGGTCTTACTCTACCCACAACATATGAGGGGCCTCGTGCCCAGGGACTACATGCTTAGTTAGTTGCCTTCATTATCTATGCTCGGTGATGATTCCTGTTACACTTCAGGTTATAATTAATCAAAGTTGAATTTTAAATAAACTGGCGTCTTATTCATAGTGAATATAAAAGAAGGTAGCATGTTAAGAATCACTCTCCATATGTGTCAAGGTAGAACATTGTGCCATGCCATTGGCTCATGGCAGCTATGTCTTAAGGCATGATAGTATTCATGTGAACAATTCATGGATGTTGAACTAAGATAGCAAAGATTGAACTTCTTTAAGTACTTCCATATCTAGTCGTACTGATTCCCTTGTATTGTCTTAATGCAGACGCAGCTTGACAAAACCAGGGAAGAAGCCCAAAGCATCTTTGCACAATTGCAGGTCACTTACTTTGTTATCTTTCTACTCTTATTTCTCTCTGTACTTAACTTAGCAGAATAATTTTTTATTTGTACTTAGGATTTAGTTTTGTTACATCAGGGGTGTCAAATCTGATGAATTTGTTTTGTTGATCTTTCCTGTAAGCCGTCATGAGCTAAGCAATTAGTGGAGGACAGATATATGCCTGAAGTTAATGTAATGTTAAGTGTAAATTATCTGTTAATTTGTTGTAGTTTTTTTTTAAGCCGCTATTTTTATAACTCATTTCATAGTTTTTCTTTATCATATTTGGCCTCAAAATTGATACAGAGAAATTAAATTTTTTTTGTTCACAAAAACAGAGAGTAGTGTTTGAATGTCATGAAATGTCTGGAGAAAATGAGATTGGTTTTTTTAAAGTTAAAATTTTGTTTTTCTACCTCATAATTTTGGTTTAGTAATTGGTCCTTTTTCTAATCTTGATTTAGTAGTTAGTCTGGACTTTGCAATAGGAAAATTTTGATTAGAGAATAAACTTTTCTAAAACAAATATTGTGATTAAAAATATTCTTTAATATGGGCAGATTGAAGTTTAAAATGTGCAAGAACAGAGGTGGGGTGATATCTAAAATCCCAATAATTTTAATGATGTGAAAACTCAATTATTTTAAATAGATACATAATATCTTATATTTCCCCAAACCAGTTAGGGGCTTGAAAACATGATAAAGTGAAGATTTTCTTAAAAGTTCTTTGACATATTTTTTTAATTCACGCAAAATGGAGATAAAGTGCATATGTTTTTTTAGCCTTAGTATAATGTTTATACTTTTAAAATACCACAGTCAGATTATTACCAAAATACACAACTCAATGGGTTTTAAATTTGACATATTTTTATATATCTTTTAAACCAGTGTCTTTACACATTTAGAAGTACTTCTTGATGTAAAAATTCACATTAGGCGGTGGAAATAGCACAATAAGCATTCCATTTTTACCACATTCGTGCTGGGTCATAAAGTATCATTTTTATTTTATAGAATATTTTTTTAGTGCTACAATGATTTCTGATTTCCCTAAAACAGTAGGGAGTAAACATTGTTGTTGCTTTTAGCCAGTCATACTCCATTAGGGTTTGACACCCCTCATGTGTGTGCATACTTTATAGATGAATTCTTCTGTCTCTTTCATTGACTAAAATACCTTTTTTAATGTTAGATAACAATTAGCAATATTGTTTTATTTAATTATATAAAACATATATTAGTATGACATCACTGGAGTTCTTTTGTTGTAATATATCTAGAAAGTCAATAAAGTATCTTTGAAAAAATCAGGATTTAAGAAATGATAGCGGAAAAAAATACACTCGATGCATAGTGCACAATTAGCATTAGCTTAATAAAATTAACTTTCTGTTGACTCAATCCCTACAGAATCAGCATTTGACTGATGTTTCAATAAATGGCAACTTGAAGAAATATGTTCTTAGTCTGCAGGTGGATTTTTGAAACATTTATCAGGAGGGGAAAATCTTGTCGTTTTGCAAATTTTGTAACACACCATGGCATTATGTTGGCTGAATCTGTTCAAATATGTTAATGTACAACTAAATGTTTTTAGTGATAAATTGGGTAGGAATGTTATTTTAATTAGTTAATAGTGCCATGGTGTGTCCACTCTGCCATTTACAATAAACTTTTATCAAGGACTTAATTCGCTACAGCTTATTTCTATCGTTGGTCTGAATTCACCCCATTCATGTGATGGAATTTTTTTTTAATGATGATAATAATTTTTTTTCCATTTACTGCTTTGAAAGCTCAAAGTTGAATTATTTTAATAAAACTGTTTACTCTAAGACTAACAAAACTGTTGGATCATAGATCATAAAATATTGATATTGTATTTATCAAATTGACATGTTTTTTATTCTTATCCAAATTATTTATTATTTTACTTGCTTTTCCTTTCCCACTCTATTAAGTTGATAAATATTCAAATCTATTTATTTCTTTTAAAAAAAAACCAATAACACATAAAAGCATTTATTAAGTAAAGTTGAATCCTTTTTAAGTTTCAAATAAGTGAAAAATATTTATAAAAAGATAAAAGTCCATATTACCATTACAATTGTATTTTCTGTGTAAATCCTTACTGTGTATAAGAGGGTTACTTGAGGATATGTACATTTTGAAATAATACATAGGTTTTTTTTTCACCTTGCTTGGGTGTGGAAATAAGTTACTTGGTATATCTGGGCTAGAAAGCACATTTTGTGTTATCTCACAAACTAGCCCCACCCCCATTTTGCTCTCCTGCTGCTTCTTTTGACATTTATATAAATGTTAGAACTATTTTTTTTACAATTGAAATACAGTGGAACCTCTCATAACGAGTACTTCGCATAATGAGCAAAAATAAAAGTGAAAAAGTTGCTCTCTTAAGGAGCGACATTTCGCATAACAAGTTAAGCAGAAAGTCGAAGTCCCTTTTTCCCGACATTCATTTGTGAGCCGGGACTTCAGACAGTATTCGTAATTTTTTTATATGCAAAGTGTAATAACCTGTGCTAAAAAAAACATAAGAAGACAATCATAAGAGAGAAAAAATAACTTTTGATGCTTCAAAGAATGTTAACGCAACGGTTACGACACATTTTCGTCACATTTTGAAGCGTATGCAAAAACAAATGTCTAAAGTCTTTAGACAGTTTTCTAGTTAAAAAGGATTAATTATTTGTCATAAAATTTATATTTTTATTTACATTTTTTGTTTCAAATCTAAATTGTGTTCCAAAGTTTTTACACTCCTTAACAATTCATTAGTAATTTTACTTGAATAAATGTAAATAATAAATGGTTGTTTTTTTTTCAGCATGGAATGAATGCATTACCATATTTTACATTGATTTGTATGTAAAAAATTGTTTCGTTTAACGCGTGTTTCGCTTAACTAGTAAGATTCTGGAACAAATTATGCTCATTATAAGTGGTTCCACTGTACTAGGTTTATGGGTTGTTGTCACTAATGTTAAGGATCATTGTAAAATATTAAAAAGATCAGCATTGAATTTATTGTTTAAAAAAATCCCAGCAATAATTTGCTACATTCTTTAAAAGTATAAATTTACTAGTTTTATCCTATTCTATTTTAAATTTTATATTTACCCAGGACATTGATGAAATAATTTCAGAGAATATAATAGAAGTACTTGACTAAAAAAAAATCTTACTTGTGACTAATTGATGACATGGATGCAATTTCAGAATGAGAAACAACAGCTGCAAGTGGAAAACGAGCGTTTACAGAAGTTACAAGTGCCTTCAAATAGTTCTCTGCATCAGCAGCCTCAGCCAAATCTGCATGAAGTTTTGAACCAAGATAACCTCAACAACAGAAATGAAGGTGTTGATCATATGAAGGTAAATGAAATTTAAATTGTTTGCTATAAATGTTCATGTGTCATTATGCAAAACATAATTTTCCTTTTTAATTATGATGTTGTAAAGTCATTATATTATTTGCCCAGATAGAAATACAGTTGTATAAGCTTGTGTTTGTATTTCTTCACACCTCATTATTTCTTTGTAATTAGTTTCTACTTGAGAAGAAATCTGCTGTTATACAACTGAAGTATCTTTGTGTACAGTTTTACAAACAGAACATATTTGTAATTTGAAAAAATTAAGCTTTCAGGCTTTGAAATTTAGCTAGTTTTTTAACCTAGATCCTTTCTTTTTCTTGTTTGTGTTTCATATAGTTGACTGAAGAAAACAAAATGCCCTTTCGATTGTTCAAAATTAAGAATTGGTCTGTTTGCCTTTTACATGTCATGTGCAGAGGCATAACTAGGTTTTTGGTGCCCTTGGCTAATTTATTTTTGGCGCCCTTGATAAATTGACAAGTTTCAGCTTTGTGATTTTTTCATTTGTTAGAAAAAATAATTGAATTTCTCTTATTTTATTTATGACAATAATTACGTAGTCTGACAGTGACAGTCATACAATGTGAATATAAAAAATGCATAAGACAGGAACAATACTAATTTGCAGTTTATTATTTACTAAATAATACCAAATAAATTGGTGGATAAAATAAGATATTCTTGCGTTAATAAAGAATACAGCAAAACTTGAATGTTACGCGTATTATAAATAAAAACAATAGTGTCTATGTGTCATACTCATTATCTCATACATAACGATAGAAACTCACAACTAAAAGTAAATTTTAAGTAACACTCCACCAACTATAGCTCAGCATTTCCGTTAGTTGGCGTATTGGTGTGTTGTTAATACAGTCAGACCTCTCTAAGTCGTATTGGCATGTTGCTAATACAGTCGGACCTCTCTAAGTCGTATTGGCATTTGCTAATACAGTCGGACCTCTCTAGGTCGAACTCAAGGGGGAAAAAATTCGACTTACAGAGTTTTCGAGTTAAGGAAACTGGCGTAATACGCGCAGATTAATCAAGGACAATGTTGATATTGCAGCCATAGCGGCTTGAAGGCTTGACAGGAAGAGGGATGGTGATGTTTCATATGAAATTAGCCAACTTTCTTTGACACACCGACACAAGCTCCCCCACTTTACTCCCTCGACAGTGGGATGGGGATAGTAAGATTTTTCTTTTTAAAAGAAAGACAAAAATCGTATTGACATTTGTATGATAAGAAGCCCTGCAAAGGCCACAAACATAATAAAAAATATTATAATGGTTTAAATGAAATATATTTAAATATAATTTATTATTCACTTTTTGTTATCGAGGATAAAAGTGAAATACAGTCGAACCTCGCTAAGTCCAACTTCCCTAAGTCGAAAACCTCCCTTTATCGAATTAATTGTGAAGTCCTGGCCAAATTCCATAAGACTAATGTATTTTAGATCTCCTTAACTCCAAGATTTTTTTTACTTTCAACCTCTATTATTCGAATTGTGCAAGGCGTTTGGGTTATTATTCCGGATTGACATTTGAGAACACGTGTTCCATAGAGCCACGTAAATGGACGTAAAATATTATCTTAGTGGATTCCACGAGGGATTAAGCGACCCTTGCAAGTACTAAAAATGACAAAGACAAGAAAAAGGAGTGGTAACTAATTTACATCCCTTTGCCACATGCTGTGACTCTTTTTAAAAAGAAAAATCTTACTCCCCCATCCCACTGTGGTGGGAGTAAAGTGGGGGCGTGGGAGGGAAGGGCTTGTGTCTGCAAGTTGGTTTCCTTTTATATGAAAAATAGACACTGCCTCTCTTTCCTGTCAAGCCTACTAGCCGGTATGGCTGTTCTCCCCACCCCTCAATATCTACATTGTCCTTGATTAATCAGCGCATATTACGCCATTTTCCCTAACTCAAAAACTCCGTTAGTCTAATTTGTTTTCGGGTCCTTTTGAGTTCAACTTAGAGAGGTCCGACTGTATTTATTTAAATACAAAGTTAAAAATTAGAGATTTAGTGGCGCCCTTTTGAGCTGGCGCCTTTGGCAACTGCCCCGATGCCAACCCGTTGTTACGCCACTGCAGATCCATATGAAGAAAAAATTAGGGACCTACAAAATAAATTTTTGTGTGAAAAAAGTATTGGGAAGATTCCCAGTTTCTGCCGCATCTCTGTTACATCCCTTGTATTATTATTTATATTTTTTGCATATTCTTTGAGTTCTACTTAATTTTACAGATGTTCTGGGTGTGGTTTAACCTGATCTTTACAAAATGTGGAAAGATTCAAACCTTTCAGAAAACAATATCAGTAATTTCTACTGTCTCATCAAGAGCCCCCATAACAAATAAGCACTAAAACATCTGTCAGATTCCATCTGATAAGGTTACAAATTACTTTCGAGGAAGTTTTAGGGCCCATGGCAATGAAGATTCTTTATCAAATCGAATAGCAGCTTTTCACAAAAAAGCGGATGGCAAAGCTTCAAGCCAGGAAATAAAACCAGGAGCCGACATCTTTGGAGTAGCAGGTAAGTTGTCATGTAGATCAGTGCAGTCCAAAAATCAGCACCCATGCTGTGAGCCAAATTTAAAATACTCCCAATAGCTTAAGATTTTTGTTTGGTGTTAAAAAAATAAAACACTAAATAAAACACACTAGGGTGGCAACATTGTCAAACCATGTTTGTTGATTTAGTTATTTCTAATTATTATTATTTTTTTAAATTTTTTTTTGAGAGCGCAAGTTTTAGCATGGAAAAGGGGGAGGTAAATAAAGCAAAAGAGATGCCTTGACAGGTAGCAGTGGTTCTTATACATAAGCAGAGTAAAAGTTTGGGTACCTCTGTGACATTAAATTACGTACTATTTTCTACTTCTTTGTTTTGCTTGACCAGGAGGGGTACTGGGAAAGGGGGGGGGGCAGGTATGAAGTATACATTAGTGACTTTGTATAGAGAAACCAATATTACTTGATGTGTTGATATGCAATCATTGAAAATTGTCCAGGTCCCATGAAATAGAGAGAGAAAAAAAGTGAGTTGAGCACCCAAAGTTTAATAGTAACCCGACATTAGTTTTTATTGTCCTCATCGATATTGTCCCTCTGGCTTTAATCGTTCAAAAGTTTAACCTTTTAAAATTCTGCAAATTTCAAAGATCTTAAGATTTGGTGGCCCAACACTAATTTTTAATAGAGCAAAGATGGTAAATACAAAATTCAAGTGGTTGATGAATTTCAAAGAAGTCTATTTTGAAATCTATCAATGGTTTAGTACTTTTTTTTTCAATGGATGTAAGAAGATAATCTTTATTATCTTCTTGTGAGTTTTGAGTTATTGAAGTTTTAAAGTTCGAAACCAGAAAGATTTATCGTAAATTAACTAAATACATTTGAATTTTTCAAAGGGTCAGAGTTGTTATTTAACATCATCCAGAACATTCTATTTTTGACTCTCCATCAGATAGAGGGGATAAACAAATAATGTCACTTATCTGTTTCTTCCCTTGAGGTTTTCAAATATATATAGATCAGCTCATTCCGTCATTACTGAACAGTTAGTGCTAAAAAACCTCTAGTCTGTGCTCTTGTTCTAGCTTACATTGATTATTGCAATTCTCTTCTGTCAGGTGCACCAAAACAATGCATTGAAAAACTACAGAAAGTTCAAAATTCAGCTGCCAGACTAGTTCTTAGGGCAAAAAAACATGAACATGTTACTCCGCTACTTTACTCACTTCATTGGCTACCTATACAAGCTCGAATTGATTACAAACTGGCTGTTCTCTGTCACAACTTCTTTTCTGACTCATCTCCTTCCTATCTTACTGAACTTCTGTCGGTCTACTCACCCAGTCGTCAGCTACGCTCTTCTGCAGACACACGTATTCTCTGTGTACCTAAGACATAAACTAAAACTTTGGCGAAAGGGCATTCTCTTTTTGTGCAGCCAAACAATGGAATTCTCTACCATTACACATCCGTAGTATTCCAACTACCAAGTCCTTCAAGACTGCACTTAAGACGCAACTTTTCAAAATGTATTTACAACATTAATGAAACAACATTTGTTTTTAATGATTAGCGAAGCTTATGTGTAATGTTCTGTCCTTTATGTTGTTATTATGGTATGAATGGTTATTTAATTAGTATATGTATGTTATGATCTCCATGTAAAGCGCTGTGAGCCCGGTTCCTTACTGGGATACAGCGCTATATAAATTATCAATTATTATTATTTTTATTATCTAGAAGTCTAGTTATATAATCCTTAATTTATAAAAATAAAATTTCAAATGTTCCCGCTTTAAACACAAGAACGCCTGCATGATAACACTAACATGACATTGCCATTAGGTCAAGAGCAAGCCAAGCCCAATGTTGATGATTTGAATGCCCAGCACCAGGTGAAGCCCCCTGTCAATCACAATGGCCTGGACAATGATAATGAGGGGATAAGACAAGATGGAGTTGATTTAATTGTGAGTGATATACATGAATACCTCGACTTTCTAACCACATGAAAACTGGCTCCTCTTTTTGAAAAAGTCTAAGACCCAATTTTCCTCCTTTGATATTGTTTTCTCTAAAAGCAATATGTCTATATTGTTTAATGTGGCTTTGGAATTATTTTCTCTAGTCCTTAACACATTTACTATTAAATTATATATTTATAGCTAGCTGCTATCTTATTTGAATGGTCATATTCGAGACTTGAATTCTTTGCAAAAATCTTAATCATAGCATAGCTGTTATTAAACGCTGGTAATTCATTGGATATTACTATTACTGCAACCAGGCATCTAAGGAGTTACTAAGGGGTTTTCCAGAAAGTACGTTACGCTCCAGAGAGGGGAAGGGGTATAAGAAAGTGTGACAGTTTGTTACGAGGGAGGGGGGGATCCGGCCATGTGTGACGTCACGGTGTTTTATATTAAGTTTTAATTATTTTGTTAATAAAAAATAAAAATTTTGTTGGAAAGTTTGACGTACTTTAGTGTGTGTTCGAGATTTGTGACAGGGGGAGTTAAAAATGGTCTAAAATAGCGTGATGTACTTTATGGACGGCCCCTAAATGCAGTAAATGATCCACAGAATTGTATTATTCTTTTCATATCTTATATAATTCATAGAATCACGCAGAAGATAACCCCCGCCCTGATGTTAATCCCAATGATGAACAAAAAGGTCAAATCCTAGACCCTGTCCTAGAACCGCAGGACAAGGCAAAAGGTGTAGGAGATCTTGACTTGGACAATGTCAACTCTAAGAGAGAGGATGACACCTTGAACAAAGGCAGACAGGATGAAGATGATGATGTCAATTTGGTGGAGCACAAAAACCCTTTGGCCTTGGGCCAGATTCAAGGTCCACAACCAGGCATTGAAGACATGCAAGAGGCAGGGGATGAAATAAAAAATAATAAAAATGATGGCCAACAGCTTCCTCCTTTACTAAATGAAGATGTAAGTATTACATTTTTTAACCTTGTGTTTACTAACGATTACATTTCTTTATAGGTCAAAATAAATAAGAGTAGTAATAAAACATTAAAAAATTTTGTTGTTGCTCTCAAGCTATTTGTAACTATCTTTTAAAAAGTTCTGATAAAGGATATTATTTAAAACTTAGGTAGATATCTAGTACATACAAAGATTTTTTTTCTTCATATTGAACATTCAAACAAAACTTAAATTATTACAGTTTAAAATTGTGGGAGCTACTAAAGATTTCTGGCAATATATTTAGCATGCAGCCTACTGCAAATTTTTTTTTAAAATCATTTTGCCTATGATTTTGTTGCTGCAATTTTTAAAATAAGTAACTAGAAAAGATTAAAGCAATTTTTTTCCCTCTGAATTAAAATTTTAACATTTTTATGCTATCTTTGATTACTTTTAAAAATATAGGTTGAACGCAATAATGACAACAATGGTGGTAAGAACTCATTTTAAATTTTATTCATTTTTGCTTGTGCTTTTGTTGTAGCTTAACATTGATTTTTTCTAAGGTTCGTTTCTAAAATTTAATGTTTACTGGCATGTGTTTAAATATTTTGACATTTAAGTGAATACCATTATTTGTATGTAAATAAAAAATAACAACAGCCAATTATCACTGAACTCTGAATCCGAATCATCTTTGTAATCCAGTTTGAACCAAATTGCTAGTATGGTTTCTGTCAAATTGTATAACTGGTGTTCTTTTATGGAGTTGATCTTTTTAAAAATGTATCAAATGCAATGAATCAAGTAGTTCTGCTATAAGTAGTTCTACTAATGTGTTTCTCACTTATTTGATTAATACTACAGGTTTCTTTTATTTAGTTCTTTAAGGTGAAGTGGCACATCACATGCATTGTCTGTCTTATAATATACCAAAAATATGCACCAGTTTTAGCTACAAATTAGGGATTTTGAGCTGGGTTTTTTAAAAATTGTTTATTTACAATTTGTTTTTAAAATTTTAAATTAAAAAGACTAGATTTAATATATCCAATTTTCTTCCCACTACATTATTATGCTACCATTAGTTATCCAAAATTATTCTCAATATTTGGGACATCTGACAATTTTTGGACACAATTTATTTTTTTCAATTAAAATCCCCCTTTGGTCACTTTTTTATTTTTTTAAATTATAAATTTGTTCATGTTTTTTATGGTCTAATAGCATTTCCAAGGAATGACAAAAAAATTGCATAAAAATTATTTATATTTGATTTTCTTACTAATATTGATAGAAAAAGCTTTCCTCCATTTTTGTTTGTCATTCTCTCTCATAGCCAGATTTGCAGATCTTCAGGGACTAGAAACAAGAAAGGGTACTTTCAAATATTTTTGTTCTAATAGTGATTTTTAACCTTTGAGTTAAATTTTTTTCTTTTCTTCTCTAACTTAGTGGTTCCCAACCTAGCCTTAAAGACAGACTTTCCTGTGACATAATAGTAGTACTTGGCATCACACAATATCATGTTTTTGGCATCACTCAAAGTAGAGTTTATTTTATTTGTTCACATGCAAGTCATCAAGGTTTATTTCACATAAATGCCTAGACGCGCTTCTAACTAAAAGAAACGTAAATGTGCCAGTCAAGTATGCCCAACCAACAAGTATGGCCAACCATCAAGTATGGCCAACCATCAAGTATGGCCAACCATCAAGGCCTTTTAAGAACCTTTACCTTAATGTTTCACATTTTGCTGGTTGGGAAACACTGACTTTGAATGTTTCATTATTTGCACCACCATTGCAAGCCAGCTATTGATTTCTCTCACTGGCAACATATTTCTTATCCCTCACAGAATCTCACAAGAATAATATTGTATGATGTATCAGCATTGACATTTATTATTTAGGGGAGACACGGTTTGACCACTGCTGTTTTGTGGCTGAGCCATTTCACTACCTGCCTTTTCATTGCCTAGCCATTTCCATTTCATTGATGTCATTTCCTGAAAAACCACATTTTCATCTAATGGGCAGTGAGATGCAATTATGATTTGTTTAACACAGTTGTTTATTAGGTCCTGTACATTAGAGGGGCATAAGTAGGTCAATTCAGAATGGATTGTTTAAGCATTGGGAGGCTCTTCGTTCATGTCATATTTATGAAACATATCCATAACTGAATTTTTCACTTGAATTTTTACAATATAAGGGAAACATTGCTTTTTTTAAAACCTACTAATTAAACAAACAAAAAAACAGTAAAAAATCTGTTGTGCTTGTCTGGGGGGCGGGGGGTTAATAAATGTCTTTTAAAAAAAAACAACAAAATTTTTTGATAGCCTCCAGGTATAACCATTCCCAAACTTTCAAACTAATCATAAAGCAAAATTGTCTGCTTTTTAGTCTAGTTTTAGTTACTGCTTGTGTACTGAAAATATTGTTTTTGTCTTAAAATACTTTCTTCATGGGTGTGGCAAAAGGTCATATTAGAACCACATTGCTAAGGTGTATTAATTTGATGTTATTTGAGAGGGGGGATTTCTTTTTTTTTCTTTTTTTCAAAATTTCAATATTTGCTGCAATTAAGACTGTGTTAAATAAATGTTGAGTAAAAATATTGTGCTTAAAGAGAATAACATTTTTTTAAAAACTTTATTCTTTATATTTAGCCTACCAATATTTTAAGCAATAAAACTGAATCTTATAACTGTAATTTTTTGTTGAAGGACATTCATAGATCAGTCTTAAAATGGTAATTTTCATTGTGAAAAAATCCAGTTTTATATTTAATAAGTAAAATGTAAAAAAAATCTTTTTTTAAAAAGGACACGCTTTTATTTACAAACATTTACAGACTGAAACGCGCTGATTTCCCCTGCCCTTGATGTAAACACGGGAATTTACGAGGGCTAGAGTGAAACCAGTGAGCCGTGGAGGTCAACCCTAGCAGACGACTATACATTCGAAATAGTGATAAATAGAGATAAACTAAAAATTGATTAATTTCATTACGGTACATTCGATCGATCTGAAATTTTGATACAATGCATTGTCATCTGTGGTAAAATTTTGAGATCTCTAGGTCCATCAGAAGTGGTTTAATTTTACGTTTCAAGATTTGAAGGAAGGATACAACATACAAACATTGTGACTTAAATAAAAGCGTGTACAAATATGCATCTTTTCAAAATAATTTTTGCAGTTTGATCCTCTGGGTTACAGCTGATAGTAGTCTTTGAATAGTGAATTCAGTTATCTTTGGATTTAAATGCTGAAAGTATTGGGTTCTTCCAATAAGGCCAACTAGTTTGTTTCCTTTCAAACAATGATCTGGTCTAAAGTTTTCTTACCATTTGGTATTACAATACTAATCTTACTTAATGCGTTTTTATAATTAACTGCTTCTTCAGCCATTACTGAAAATGTGTGCTTAATGTAACTTATGGTGCTGCTTTTTAATTTTGTATATCTTCATGTGGGTTATGATTTTAAAATGATTCATTTACTAGAAATCATTTTTTTTTAAAAATAATTCAGAGACTTTTCTATTAATTTTTTAAAAAATCATTAAGCTTGCAGGAATTTTTTTTAAATATTTTTTCCCTCGCTATTATTATCTCATATCTGTTATCCAATTTCCTCTTTATTAAAATGACAAAAATATCCCAGAAGAATGAATATTGCATTAGAATAAAAAAATGCAATTTAATTTTTACAACTCTTTTATATTTACACCCCAACACCCTAATAAATGATAAAATTCATAATTTTACTTTATCTTAAAAGCTCTCCTTATCTGTAGACACCATGTCATTCCTGTACATCTCTTTCCCAATGAACCCTTCACCTGCCACTTTGGCACACAGGTGCTAGGATGTAAAAACTAAAAGAATGCTGATCATGTAGAAATATGAACCGTTTCCATTCACTCCCATGTGCCTTTTGTAGAGAACCAATATTTTGGGGAAGAGGACAATAACAACCAACAGGATGGCGGTGACGGCCCCAGAAATGAGGAACAGGAAAGAGACGGGAGGGATGAGGCGGACAATGACCACAACGCTGACCAGTTTCAAGAGGATAACAACCACCAAGAAAATGATAACGCAGCACTAGAGGCCGCCAACAACTAAGTGCTTAAAGCTATGTGCCGGTTTTTTTTTCAATACAGGTGTGGTAATAGAATACAATTAATGATGGGATGTTTACACAAGCATAAAGACTTCATTAGTTTCATTCTTTGCACCTTGAAGTTAGTGCCTTCAACTAGTTAAAAAAAAATTTAGTTTTGAAAATGGCTGGTTTGAAACTCCTCTAACCCAATAGATTTTAACAAAAATGTCAAATTTATCATATTTTTTTCAAATTTAAGAAACCAGCCAGCACGACTTTTTCATTTAAATAAATACTTATGAGCTCATTTTAAACCTTACAGCTTTTAGTTGACTTTAGTTGGGACATTGAAAGGCAGTTCTAGTTAAATGGTATTTAAAACAAATTCATTTTATGGAGCTCTTAATATATGTGGGTTACTTTTGAAATGAAGGCACCAGGGATATGAAAATGTGTTTTCAAACACCTGCACTATCAACTTATACAGTATTCTTGAGTCACACTTCAGACTTACATGTACTTTCAAAATATTGTCATGTGAAAGAAACTAATTAAAATACATATACGATAAAATTGTTTTTAAAAAAAAATTTAAATTTAAATGTTGGGTTAATATAAATAATATTTCTTTTCAAATGTTAATTTCCATTTTATTTTAAACTATAGGCGTTGTTTACCTGCATGCACCATTCATTCCAAAGTTCCCACATTTTTCCAACAAAATTTTGCATCATATGCATTACAATAAACCAATGAAATTTTTATTTTCTGAGAGCATGGCAATTTATCATCAAGTAATTCATTTGTGTATCCTGAAAGTAACACTAACATATTTTTTGTTAATGAATTTTTTTTTGGTCCTAATGCTACAATAACTATTAGTGAACATTCTCTTGCCATTGATAATGGAATAATGGAGTGAAAACAAATGGAGTTGTTTTTGTTTTTTTAATAGTTTTTTTTTAAAATAAATAATTTTGTGGATAATATAGTTGATACTTTTCTTATTTGAGTCGTTTATTTTTAGACACTATTCATATGAGATAATATTTATAGTTGATACTTTTCTTATTTGAGTCGTTTATTTTAGACACTATTCATATGAGATAATATTTATAGTTCATACTTTTCTTATTTGAGTCGTTTATTTTAGACACTATTCATATGAGATAATATTTATAGTTGATACTTTTCTTATTTGAGTCGTTTATTTTTAGACACTATTCATATGAGATAATATTTATAGTTGATACTTTTCTTATTTGAGTCGTTTATTTTAGACACTATTCATATGAGATAATATTTATAGTTCATACTTTTCTTATTTGAGTCGTTTATTTTAGACACTATTCATATGAGATAATATTTATAGTTGATACTTTTCTTATTTGGGTCCTTTATTTTAGACACTATTCATATGAGATAATATTTATAGTTGATACTTTTCTTATTTGGGTCCTTTATTTTAGACACTATTCATATGAGATAATATTTATAGTTGATACTTTTCTTATTTGGGTCCTTTATTTTAGACACTATTCATATGAGATAATATTTATAGTTGATACTTTTCTTATTTGGGTCCTTTATTTTAGACACTATTCATATGAGATAATATTTATAGTTGATACTTTTCTTATTTGGGTCCTTTATTTTAGACACTATTCATATGAGATAATATTTATAGTTGATACTTTTCTTATTTGGGTCCTTTATTTTAGACACTATATCAGTATTTTCACAGCATGTTGTAATATTTTAGGTTGTTGTTTTTTGTTGGTTTTTTTTTCCAAAAAATCTGAAATACAAATTTTGACTTTGTGACAAGTTTAATTTCAATTTCTTAAGTGAAAGATGTCAAGAGCTCCAGTATGAACATTTACAAAGTTTTACTAATGACTTGTCTTGTTTATATATACATGTACCTAAAAGCTTGAAGAGACACTATGTGAAGTTAATTACAGTTTTACTAGATTAATATCCCAAAAACGTTTCAGGTGAACAACCACCACTATAGAGTAAACTAAAATAGACATAAAATGCCATACAATGAGACAACACGTGGTGCAACAACATTGCAGGACATCTTTGCAATACATGTATTTAATAGCACCTTTGGTTTTAACCCACGGTGAACAGAAATATGTCATTGTATGTATTTATTGTAAATAGGGCTTTTCATTTAATGTGGGTGCTAGGCATAAATTATATCTAAAATTACCGGAGACCAATATAAGCTGCCCTGACTCTCAGTATTCAGTAGCTCACCTTGTGTCATATATACTAACATACATATAACTTTTTTTATTGTAACAAATAGAAAAACTGTTGTACTTGAATAACTGCTTGTTTTTATCTCAAGTTTAACCATGTAGATCTAAGGTTACTTGCTCTAGGGCTTTGTTTTATTAATTCAACAGTGATCTAGAAATAATGAGTACATTGTTTTAACATTTCTTATTCAACATTTTATTTACCTTTTCACATTAGACTATGTTAATAGTAACAAATGCAAAGTATATTCTAAGATTGTAATATTATTTCATTTTAGAGTATACATTCTGTTTTTAACAATTTTTGCTTTCTAATTTTATAATTCTGTAAACATATTTTAACAATGAACATAAATTTGTATCATACTAATAGCATCTTTTTAAAAATATACTGCATTTAAATTTGTAATTTTTTCATGCTCTTTGCTTCATGTTTTAGCTTATAAGCTTTAGCCTTTTCTTTGCACTGACTTCAAAAAATAAGCACAGTCATTCATTGTCAAAGTCTGATAAGTAATATGTTTAGTTAACCCTAAATATCCAGTTTGATATCTCTCAACCATTTTCAAGATCAGATGTTCTAATTTTAAATTAAGTTTTGTATGACATATTTTTCTTGGTTTCCTTGATTTTTAAACTTTCTAACAAACAATCAACTACCCACTTTATTTCTTTAAATGCTACTATAAATTAAATTTTTATTTTATATATGTTATAACACTTCACAATACATTAGGGTTCTTTACAAATTTTGTAACCTGTTCTCACAAAGGGATAAATTATCGTTGTTTTGCCTTTTTTTATTTTTTAAACTTTCTCAGATTTAAAAGAACTTTGAATTGTCTTGAATTTGATACTCAAATTAAAAATTAGTTTATTTTTTCTCCTCTTTTTTTAATTAGACTTTGAAGCCATTTTTTTATAAAACTGTTAAAAATATAAATAAATGATTTTTTTCAAATAAGGAAAGCTTTCTGTTTCTAAAGATAACAAACAAGCTGTTTTATAAGGCCTTTTAGAATTCTTTAGTAATGATGGATTTAGCTGAGTTGCAGGATTAGGTTTAAGTCTAAATAAAGATAAGACATATCATTTTTTTCTTCCTCTTACCTTCAGTAGTTTCTGATTAATAGATAATATAAAAAAAAGATAAAAATAATTGTTTACTTCAAGAAAAGCAGCATTTCTTGACTATAAATGAAACCCCATTGTGCAGCATGTTATTCGTTTGTATTTTGATGTAACACTCGTTGATATCTTTATTTTCAAATAGTTCTAGGTTATATTTATTGTTCAGTATGGTTTAAATTGATTTTTCTATCTAAATGATATTTTCATGCGTACAGCTCTAGTCAATTATCTATACTTTGTGAGAACTGGTCAAATTACATGTATACAATTGCTAAAATAGTTATTTATCTTCACCTTTGCTCTAACTGTATTGTGGCTTGTAGTAAACATAGTTTCCTGTAAATCTTTGTGCGCTATAACATATCACCATTTCTTTGCCATATATCAATGGCAAACCTTCTTGGCTTGTTTCTTTTAACAAACTTTTTGTTTTAGATACTAAACAGCACAGTGTACAAGATGTGTTTTAATACACACAATCTGAGGCAAGAAGCTAATGCAATGATGAAACATCTTCACTAAACATGTAATCATCACATTGTGTTGTGGTGACTTGACAATACCAATAATTTTGTTTTAAAGAAGGAAACATTGTGATGTTTAACAATAACAAGTTCATAATTTGAATATATGCATAGTTTGTATCATTTATAAACAAGTATCCATACATTCCTTTGTTTCATTCTATACTAACAAATGATCTTTCATCTATGAATAATGAATGCTTTAAAAAGTAACATTAAATGTTTTGAAATGATTCAAGTTGTGTAACAAATGCTTTTTAGAATCCAAAACATTAGAAGCTCAGATGTACTAATACAAAAACATTAGAAGCTCAGATGTACTAATACAATTTTAATTATTGATTTTTTAGTTTAGGAATCTATTCTACTGTTCAAGAGTAATGGCTGTTATAATAAAGAGGAAAGTTCAAATATTTTAATTTTAAAAAAATTATATTTAAAATATTACATGTATGTTTCATGCGCCATATTACACTGGTTGAAAACTGCATTAAAAAAGTAACACAAATATTACACATGTGCTGCTGCCATTGCCCTTGGCACTGAGCTTTTGAGTTTTCTAATATTAGAACTACATTCTGTAGAATTACTAACATTGCATTTCCTACCACAGATTATCTATTTAAAAAATAATGAAAATTTTACCTTTTGTCTGCATTTTATGTTATTGGTTTAGTATTATCTAATAATATGCTGTTTTTGATTTTCATGTACTGATTTTGCAGTTTCTTGTGCACTTTTCAATATGCTTGTATTAAATATATGTGCCTCTTTGGCATACTCCAGGAAACTATACTAAAGTACCTGAAGCCTTTACTACAATTTCACTTTTAATAAATAATAAATAGGATAAGTTATCTAAGTGCCGAGACTAAGAAAAGGATTTTATTTTTTATAGAGGTAGATGGAATCTCCCTTCTTAGCCTCAAAAGTATCTTCTCTTTTAAGATATGGTTTAAGTTACGGCTTATTTTATAGAGGTAGATGGAATCTCCCTTCCTAGCCTCAAAAGTATCTTGTTCTTTTAAGATATGGTTTAAGTTATGGCTTATTCTTGTAAAAGCTTGCAGCAAGCACTAAAGCATGGAGTGTTTAGTTAATGAAGCATACAGCATCCCTGGGTATTCAGTATTACATTCAGTTTTAAAATCTAGCTTGATTTTAAAAAAATGTTTAATTGAATTTTAAAAAAAACACTTATTGAGGAATACTCTCCGGATTCAAAGTACATGTAGTAAGGAAATCCCAGTCACTTCAGATGCCATTAATAGGCATTGGTAGATAATGGTTAATGCCGTCATGGCTAGTTTCTATTCAATATTTAAAAACTAGCCTAATGTTTTTTTTTAAAAACAACACTTTATTGAGTGTGGGTAATCCATGCATGTAGACATGCCCATGTGATTGTGTAACTGTAGCTGTATAGGTTTACTTGTATGTGACTGACTAATTTTAATATGTAGATCTAACAGGCATACAGGTTGGCTGTTGTGTGCCTGTGCAAATGTGTAGCTTTAACATTGTTCCAACTCATTACCATCAAGACTATTCTGTTAGATGAAAGCTGTTGAATCGGGCTAGTTTTCAAACTTTTATTTATTTTCAGTTATTTAAATTTCAAATTAAGCAGCATAGAAAATTATTGCTATTCTCACATAATATTAGTAGGAATAGTTATTTTTAAAAAAATAGATGTTGAATTCAATTATGAAATTTTCAAAATAGAGTGAAGTTTTCCTGAAGATGAAAGGGACTGGATTTTTAATATATTTTTTCTTTACAACTTAGCATTTTTATGTTGTCTTTTGTGTGTACATAGAATACTTAACACTCACCAATCTTCTTTTTGGGGAAAAGGTCTAAAATCAACTATTTAATTATTATATCAAAATATTTGTTGTATGTATATAAATTGATAGTGTAAACACTGCCCAAAGTCTTAGTCATATGCATAAATTAATTCTATTATGTAAAAGGAGGAAGCACATTTTTTCATTTTTTATGTTTTTATAGTTAACCCAAAAGCATTAATAAATTCTGATCAGTTGTCTCCCACCACACATCACAGAATAGTATGACACATTGTAAAATGTTAATTGTGCTTCCTTAATGTTTTCCTTTTGATTTCTTTCCACAGCTGTCAGAGGTGTCAACAGGGCAGTCAACCCAGTGGCTCCAGGTGAAGAGGACATGTAAATACAGATGGCAGCAACTGCAGGTCAAATAAGCTAGGGAGAAAAGAACAATCCATATTTTTGACAGCTCATCTAATTTTGTTTTACTTCATCTCACTTTTTTTATATAAAAGAAATTTTGACATTTTAGCTGAAATCAGAAGTTTACTTTTTGCCAATTTCAGTACCCTATGAAAATTTTATAAAACAAAGAAACGTTGTCTTTGAATTGTCTTTTTTTCAAATGGTTAAAATTAAAGCAAATTAAATTAATCCCACCTTTTTCTGTCTTTATAATTAAATAGGGAATGGTGAAATGGTCTTACATTTACTGATTCACAATTTATAGTTTAGAAATTGAGTGACCTGTTTATATAACACCATTGTTCTGTTGTTTCTTTTATCACTTGACTTAATGATCTTTTGTTTGATTAATGCAAGCCTTTATTTATTCATTTCATATTTTGTTATTTTTTAGTGTTAAATTTTATGTTTGAACTTCATAAAATTGTATTCCATTCACAGAATTATAAAATACAATATTTTGTATACCCCTAGGTGGACACTTTGTGTAAATACACATTTAGAGGGATCTTGTTTCAGTGGGCTTATTGGTTAAACAGACCTCTTTATACAATGTTGACAGTTTTATTATTGTTGATGTTATTGTTGTGTAACTAATTATTTTTTTTTCCTTGTTCAAACAAGAAATTGATTGGTTGTGTTAATTGGTGTGTTGTGTATACAATTAAGAGGGAAAGTCTTGTATTGCTTAGCATATTTGATTCACATTCTCCCAGCAGTTTCTTTTTCCCTGTTGTTCTTTATTATTAAAAGTATATAAATAGACATGTTTGCAAAGTGCTTAATGCTATTTTATCTTGTCTTGCAAGCATTTAAAGGTAGCTGGGATGATGGGCAGAGGCTGTACAAATTATGCAAATTTTAAAAATAAGTCAAAGCTAACTCTGTTTTAGAAGTATTTACAAAAGGACTTATTGCATGCACACACAAAAACAATTATCGAAGTGAACAGATGTATTTCAGTATTTAAAATTAGTACACAAAAAAAAAGCACTGCAGTTAAATGAGTTCTGAGTTGGAACTGGGCAATTATTTCGCCCTGATATTGTTGTTAAATTTTTATTTTCACTTTTACTTCTTTCCACTTTTGAGCTTTCCCGATCTTTAAACAAATTTTATTGCTTAAAATGTTCAGTAACTGTTTTTTAAAAAAAAGCTAGAATGTTTACCGCACATTTTTTTACATAAATATTTTAATTTATCATTTATGAAAAATCAATCAACATGGCTTCAAGTTCAATTGTTTTCCATCTCTAATGAAAGCGATTTGATTAAATATTGCATAATTATACATAATGAATTTTTTTTTGGAAAAACAAAGTAAATGGGTGTGCACTATGCAAATTCTATTGTGTTTGTAACAATCTTTGGTCCCAACTAATTTTTGTCTCTTATGACTCTTATGTATCCTAATTTAGGTAGTGGTCATTTATTATTGGCTTTTGTTTTATCAACACTGCCACACACTTTTCAATGCAGACTGTTGGTTATATTACAAAGTTGAACATTTAACTGCAAAATTTGTGTTTGCTGTCGTGCCTTTGTTTAATGTCAATGGCTAAAGTCCCTTGTTGATGTCCTCATGTGCATTGTATTTTAATTCTCTAAACATGCTTGTATAAATTCTGTTGACTATTTCACTTCAATGATAATGTCCTACTACAGTGATTTACAAATGGGCTGTCAATTTTTTTACTATAATATTGGATGTTTTAAATATTATTCTTTTTGAAAATTATGTTAATTTCTTTCTTTTTTTCCAATCCACTGGCACAAAATGAACCCATAGTTACTTATATGGTATCAGTTTTTACAGCCTTGTCTAGTGCAAATTTAATGGCAGGGCCATTCAATGATAGCCAGTTCGTGACATAGTTTTTTTAGGCTTTGGGTTTCACAGTCTTGCTTTTGTCTTTACACAAATGATTCTCAAATCTTGAGGAGTAAAGCGCCTGTGTAGTTGATTAAAATGATGCTGGCATATGATATTGTACAGTCCAGTAATAATTATGATCATTGTTGGGTAAATTTTGTTTTAATGAATTCCCTTTTAAGAAAAATATTGAAGGAATGATGAAGAGTAACTTACTCTGTGTTATGTGATTGGGAAAAAAAATATATGGGGATAAATTATTATTTTTTAAAATTTTACTCCAGAGAAGATAAATATGTACTAGATAAAATTGGAGTTTCTTATTGATGAGTAGTGTGATTTTATCTTCTTTGTATTGCTCAATGAAGGGACAAATACAATACATAGTTTAACGTGTCATATATTAATATTTTAATTATCTCCAAATCCTTGGTCACCTGTGCATGACTTGCGGTGCTCAAAATGACAACTGATTTTGAAAATATTTATTGTAACAGTGAAAGTGGGTAGATCCTTCAAATCAATTTTTTAATAATTTCAATCACAAATTCATAAGTCTGCTTACTTTTTGGCAAAGTCTTCAAATATTACTGGCCAAATTGCATTTTGATTGAATGATGTGAAATGTTTAGAAAATAAGGGAAGTAATATTGTTCCAGATACAATGAATGATTCTGAGATGCACTGCTCAAGCCTGATAACTGTGTTATTTGTGGGTACTAATGAAATGCATGGAGATGTGAATCATGTTCTTCATAATTGGTAGTTGTTTGTCCTGGTCATTGTCCGACATGTTAATGTTACTCAACCTTCTAGTTGGTAGTCACTCAGTACCAACCAAAAGTATACCTGAATAAGCTTATCAAATCTAACATAATGTTTTCTTTGATGCCATTAGGTGAATACCATAAGTCAGTGTCCCACTGAAAACAGTTACAGTTAATGGCAGATATACCTAACGAATAACATGAAAAGTCATAATAAGAGCTATCTGAAGTTACACTCAAAAAATTAAAATTATAATTTCCTTAGCATTACACAAACAAAAATTGATGCCAAAATAAATTCTCTTCAATCTCTATAAATTTTAGACTTACGTGCCTATACATTGGTTAATATTGATAAATTTCTGAGGTAGCTGCCAAACTTATATTAGTTTGTAGGTAATAGTCTCAGAGAAGAAAAAATTGATGAGTTCATTACATATTGGTATGTCTTCATGTACAGGACACTCTTGTCGTAAACTTTTGTGATAGATGAAGATATCAAAAACGATGAACTCAATTCAGTGTTATGTATAATGGTGTGTTCAGACAAACTAAATTACCCAGGACATCTTTATGCCATTATCTATCTTTAATTAAACAAAAAGAGAAATTAGTTTCTCATTTTAAAGCTTAAGAAAGATATTTATTTCTTTAAAATTTGGTACATAGTATTTGATATTGAGTTTTAGAATGTGGTACATCTGAAAAAATGTAATTGAAACAACTTTTATTGCAATGAAAATTTTTGATTTATTAATCTCAAAAGTTACCAAACATATTTTTACTGTATACAAGGTGAAAGTTATTTTCAGAAAATATCTTCATTAAGATAATCCCAAATTTTATCAGTGTATAAAGAGACTACTGGATGTTTTTGAAGCAGGAATATTTTCTATTTCTTGTAATTACCAGATGTCTTGTTCATTTTCATTATGTTACATGCCATACAGAGTACAGACATTTGTTGTTGGTTTTTATGTACGATTTATATCACCCAAAAGCTATTGGAAATTGAGGACATTTTTGTCACCATGGTATGTAATGTATTGATAAAATATTACTTGAGTTTAAAATTTATATTACAATAAAGAAATCTAACTTACAATCTGCTTCTTATAGTTATTTTCTTGTATTGTTTTTAATGAAATCATACATGAACATGGTTTGAAAAAAAATTAGTCTGAAACTAACAAAATTTTATAACAACTGAATATTTTACAAAAATTAATTTACATCCCATGTGTTTTTTGTTGCTATTGTATTTGTATGCTCTGAAAATTATATGGTGGTCATTGTGTTTTCAAAATGAAGAAAATACTGTTTTAAAATAAGTGTCATAGGAAGGGGAGCGGTTGTCCATTTAGGGGCAGCACTATGGCCAACTATGCAAATGTGGAGATCGTTGTCTGTTGATGCGTCCATGCGCTCCCCCAAACGACCGCAACAGCCATGGGACTGATGATGATGATATGGCCAACTGCAGAGTTGTATTATCAAAAGGCCGTAGGGCAGCACTAACCCCCAGTGATAATCATAGACAAGGTGGAGACTTTTATGACCACTCCAATGCAGAAAGTTTGCTCCCAGGTTTAAAGTGATCATTTCTTTTATAAATTCTACACTAAGCTGAGTAAAATTTAACAAAAGACTGATTTATAAAGATTGGGCATCTTGGTGACACAAGACATTCTGACCAAATATTTTATGATTTTTTTTCAAATCCCAACAAGTTCAACAACCCACAAATCCCTCCACCAGCCTCCTCCCCTCCAATAATGCCACTGGCTCACTAAAAACTAACTAATAGAAGATACCAAAATTTACCACATTTGTAGACCATCTTAGAAAGAACTCAAAAAGTGTTTTTAAAACGTCAAGTGAAGGCTTATAGTTTTAATGTTTTAACAAACAATTAATCAAGAAGTTCAATACAGTGACCGTTGACTGGTTACATTTTAAAATATGCAACAAAATGATAATGCCATAATTAAAAACTCTGTTTTCATAATCCATAGAAATGAGTAAATACATTGTGAATCAACTCTTACTGGCCAGTATACATTATATTAATTATATACACACAAAAAATATGACAAATTTATCAAGCCATCTTTAAAAGTCCTAGGAAAGAGGGTATTGAAACAATAAAGAATTTATTTATTTTAAATTATTGCAATAAACTTTTTTTTTAAATTTACAGTAACTGTAACCCAATAATACAAATTTGAATGTTTCTCAATTATTGAATTATGCAAAAAGAATGTTACTGCAAAAACATTGGTCAAGATTTCATTTAAACAACAAAAAAAAACCCGTAAAAAAAAGGTTTTGACTATAAATCCCTTATATATGAGACAGAACTTAAAATAAAATATTGATTATGTTCCAACGCGACAAACATTTACAGCCTGAAACTGAGTGAATTCCTCCTGGTTAAAACACGAGATGTGGTCATCGATGGCTGGCGTGAAGTCAAGTGACATGTAAAATGTAAACAAAAGCGACTGCTACATATAGTTTTATATAGATAAACTAAAAATGCATTCATTTAATTATAGTACGTTCAATCAATCTGAAATTTTGATACAATGCATTGTTAGGTGACACGAGTCTATGTGCTAAATTTCAGCTCGATGGCATCACGGGAAGTGGGTCATTTTTTAATTTTGTTTTTCTGCCTGACCGACGTACGAAGAGATGACGACAGACAATATTTCAAAGTTAATATAAGGGATTTAAAAAGAACTCCTATAAACTGCATAAAAATATGACAGCTGTGAATCAAATAAGTAAGGAGCCATCCATATATTGCGTATGCAAGGAGGGGGGGTCTTAAATTAACAACATTGCAAATCACTTTTTTGTCATTAAAGTTTAAGTATGTATTTAGTGTAAGGGTGCACTCTAATATCGTAACACATGTGAATCCATTGAAAACGTCATTAAATAAATTTCAAGCAATCAAATATTTTAGTGCCATTTTGATGTGACGTCACATTCTTAAACACCCCCTCCCCCTCGCCACAAATGCATGACCCCTCCTCCGCCCCCTTTTTAGGCGTGTGACGTCATTTATGGACAGCTTCAGAGAGTAATACCAATTTCTTTTGACTCTGGCTTAAAATTTATTTTTTCAAAAAAGGGGGGGGGGTGTGAGCGAATTTGTACTTACGCATGGGGGGTGTCCCCCAAAATGTATGGCGTGCAACAGGGGGGATGGGGGGGGGGTACAAAAATATGAATTTTGTGCGTACGTAATATATGGATGGCCCCTAATATAGCAGGATAAGTAAAGTTATGATAAATTATTGCAATTGTAATGACTTTCTAAAAAAATAATAAAAAGAAAGCCATATTTTTATATAAATGACAAAATACAAAATTATCATGAGACAATGCCACCGAATTCAGAGTCACACTTGATGATGCCCTCAATTATTGCAAATTTGGCTGGAGAGAGAGGGGCGGGGTGGGGAGCTCATCACATTAAAAAAAAATTTTAAGGCCAGCAACAACCAAGGCAGACACAGATTCAGATATTTATTACAGAAAATATTGCAAATCAATTTTTTTTTAATCACCCCTGGCCAGTGTTAAAAAAAAGTGGCCCATTTCTAAGAAGTTTGTAGAATTGCTTTGCATGTAATGCAATTTTACAAAAAATACAAAGTTTAATTATTATAATCAATTAATTTTCTTCTTTACCTATTAGAATATCCCCGACCCCCACCCTTAAGAGTTCCACATAATATTTGGATAACCTTATTTTTTTTAAGTGTATTCGATAAAGCATTTTCATTGACTGATAATATTATTTGATAAACATACAGTTATATAAGAAACTGATTTTTGCATTCATACAAGAAATGGGTCAGCAAATTTCAGCAATCTATAAATTTGTTATAGGTGATAATTAATACTTTTATTTTGTGGCCTATCATAGCTTTGAATCTGGCGCATTAAAATACATTTCTGTTTCTGCTGATAATAAAATAGTAATAATAAAAACCAATTAAACAACCTCTTGCTCACTAAAATGTGAAATCCCTGTGAGCAGAAATTCAAGTTCAAGAAAGCAATTCAATTATCTTATAATAAAACAAAATACACTTATAAAATGTATCTAATTTAATTGAAGTACAGTGGGACCCGCTTAAGTCGACGGCCCCGGGATATGAAAAATGGCGCCGAGATAACAGATCACCCAGTTAAACGAAAACCAATATGGCGGCAAAATATTAACATGCACTTGAAATTTCTTTATAATTATATACATGATGTACGTTAATTAGTGATGGGATGATTAATCGTAATCGTATCGAAATATCGGGAACGTAATATTTCTTCACTCTTTCCTAAAGTTGTTAAGACTGTTCATTTTTAAGGACCGTTTAAATATAACGTAATGGGGGTGAGACTGCAATCAATTTAAATATAACCCAGGGTTCCCACTCAGTCGTGAATTCTTAAAATAATTTTCCCGGTCTGGAAAGTCGGGAAATAGTCGGAAAAAGTTATGACTAGTCGGGAATTTATATATATATATTTTTTTTTCCGAAGTAAATGACTTTGATTACGTCTCTGTGGTCATGTTTCGATTCAATTAAATTTTTTAAAAGTTACCAGTTTATAATTGTCTGCGCATGCGTTAAAGGTCAAATTTTTCGCCTCGCCTCATGGCGCGTGTTTGCAATGCCCGTCAAATCGGCGAATTTAAAAAAAATAAACATATCAATATGGTAATTTTAAGTTTAATACTTTTGACGTGCAGGATATCTGTCCCTATGAGACCGCACTCGATTTTCCTCCGTCAATCAAATGATATGTGTAACCTGTAATATAAATAGTAACAAATGCGGCATTGACCTTATCAGAATTCAACCTACAACAGTGATGACGTGTATATTATATATCTACTAGAATTTTAAGAAAATGATTTCATTTCACCGTCACGCGCATGTTAGTCACAGTCACGTATCTTACTGGTAACAAAGCAACAACAAACTTTTAAAAGAATAATAATAATTTTTTATTTAATTATATAAAAACCACCGTCGATTCTCGATACAAACCTTTATTTTCTTTTCTAAAGATATTCGTTTATCTTAAAAAATAAAATGATTAATGCATCAGAAAATAAATTAAGTTTAATAATAATATAACATGCACAGCGAAATAATGACGGATTAAAGACCACTGACGCGATTTTCTAGTACCTCTGGTGATTACATACTCAACAAACGGAATCATAAAGAAAAAACATACGGTAATTTTTATTGAAATCTCGTAGAATCACACAATAGCCGGAAGTCTCAAAGAAAGCGAGATGTCACCACTGTTTTGAACTAAAAATGCCAAAGTGCATTGCTAGGCGAACAGACGGGGATCGAGCTAACCGACGTTAAGTTGCAAATTTGGCACTCTTTTGTGCTCGAAATATTAGGGCTTGGCGACTTTAAAAAATCGAATTACCGATGAAAAAATGCAAAGACAAAGAGAGAATTTGGCGGTTACAAAAAAAAACTTCGACTAAAAAGAGCTGACGAGTTAACCGGGCTCGAGTTAAGTGGGCCCCATTTTATTTCCATTTTTTAATATTTTCTTCTTCTATTTAAATATCATTAGGCATCTGAGGTATGTAATAAGAGCACAAAAATAGGAATCACCGGAGAACCTTAATTTGATGTATACCAATAAATTTACCAAGCATAAAATTGCTTCACATAAGTCACAATACATAAACTCCACCAATTTTAAACATATTTGCATTATCATTTACAGCTTTTGTAAGGCTAATGTCAAAGACTTCTTTGTAAATAATGTAAAAATTGCATACACTGTTAACTCATTTAAAATACAAATATTTTAACATTTTGAAGTAGTGTAAGAGCTGTTTAAAGGAAAATCAAATGAACACTTTGACAGATATAAGGGAAAATAGCCTTATGACTTAACCACAGCCATACGTTTGAGGTAATCCTTCCTCACTGGATGATCCTCTGCACCAGGTCGATTAATGGGAGTCCATGAGGGCTCACCAACAAAGAGACGCTTTACTTTTATGTAGTTCTGAGAACACAAACAATAAACATCGGGTTTCAAAAGTATATAGTTTTGAAAAAAATAAATAAAAGATATAGTTAATTTAATGTATACAGCAAAAAGTCATTCAGGAATAAAATTTTGAAACATTTAAATAAAGGTGTCTGAACCACATTAAAACTCCCATAGGCTGCCATGGGAAATATTTAGTATAAAATGAGCATATTAATATTAGTTTACATTCCAATGCATTTTGAAAAAATGATAATCATTATAGCTTCCAAATTTATCAAGCATGTTTATTAGTAGAATACTAAACTTATACAGGAATTAAAATTTTTGATTTTGTCACAGATGTTAATTTGTTTCATTTGTAATATCACTAACGGCTATAAAAATTGTGTGCCAACAGTTAAAAATCCAAATGTGAATTATTTAAAATACTTTTTTTTAATGATTAAAACTTGTCAAAAATCACATACCGAGGTATCCAGTGTAAATCTGTGGTAGATACCGGCAGGAACAATGATCAAGTCATCTTTGACCACCTCAACCCTAACCCACCTGTCGTCACTGTCACGGAGGTCAAAATACCCACAGCCGGCAGTCACAAATCTTATTTCCTCATCTGAATGAATGTGCTCAGTGTAGAAGGCTTTCAGCTGTTGAAAAAATAAGGCAATTTAAGTCTGAATCTTTATTGGACAATGTGAGAAAAAAAAACATGAGAAATACTTCTAGATGGATTACAGGTTCGACAGTTGAGTAAATGTTAATCTATGTTTCGCTATTGTTTCTTTTGGTTAAATACGAAACTGCTGATCTAAATAATAATATATGCATATCTATAAGTATAATTCACCAAAGCAAGTATGTGCAAATAAGCATGACGAATGACCCTCGCTGTGGTTGACCAATCAGTTTTATGGTTTGGCAAGCGGAGGTGGTGGAGAGAGGGACAACAATGGTTCTTGCATTCACTTGCGTTGATCCTTCACAGAATAAAATGTGATTCGTAGTGTAGAGGTTATCATGTCCACCAAAGGACACGCAGAAGGTCCTGTGTTCAAGCCCCAGCGAAAACACTTTCAATTTTTAAAAATGGGTGTTTTTGCCTGTTCTTTTCCCCCTTTTTTTGCGAAAATGGCTTACCCTCCCTAGGGTCGGCCAAACACAGTTTATGGTTGGCAAGCAAGGGTGGTGGGCAGGTAAATAACCTTAGTGCGAATGTCTCGAGACCAACAATGCGTCGGTGGTTCCCCCCCTCCCCCCCCCCATGGACGTTCACTCACGTTGATTTGATTTCTTCGTGCTGTAGTTTGTGTCCGTTCTTTCCCCGCTTTCTTTGCACTATCCATGAGCAAATCTATTGAGTATGTTACTCCGCGGGGCGTATCTAGTTTATATTTATTTTATTTTCGCATGGCAAAATCATTGTTTAAAAAAATTATTAAAAAACAACATATACAAAATAATAATAAGATATTTTTTAAACAGCTTTTAAGGAAAAGTTGAGTAATATTAGGGCTGCGGAAATTAACGATTAATTAATCGAATAATGGTTACAAATTTTAATTGATTATAATTAATTTAATCATTTACAATTCTATTAAAATGTAAGAAAATTGTTCTAATTTTTTTTCTTCAATTTATTAATTATGTCTACTTACACACTTTTCCCCTTGTATTATTATTAGTTATTTAGATGTGCATGCGTAAACAAAAGGTTTTTCTTCCTTATTTCTTGCATAGCAGAGCCAATTTGCTGTGCTAAGTCACAAAATTTGGGAGCCATGGAATTACCGCGACCTAACCGATTTCGGAAAATAATGAATCGGGACTTAACGTGATCTATATATGCATTATATAAAATATAATTAATCCATTAATCGATTAATCGAACAACAAAATTTTAATCAGTACCAGCCCTTACTAATTAGTTTCTTAAAATATGATAATTGTTTGAAAATCCCTACCTTATTGTCATAATCGGGTAGAGTGTCTTTTGAAACTTCGCAGACATCTTCATAAGTGTACCCTCTGCTTTTTCTCAGTTCTGCAAGTTCATTATTTGACTCCCATGTGTCAGCATCAAACTGTTAGTACATAGTAAGAAACAATTTCAATATTTAATTAACATTTATACGAAGAAATATATTTTTTGCTTACTTTAGACTGTATGTTTTTGTTTTTTTTAAACGAACAAAAATAAACCTATCTGATGTATCTGGTAAAGAATTGCAAAAGTTCTTGATATGACTTATCCATAAAGAAATCGTAATGATATCCAAGGATATCCATTAAAAAAAGAGGCTTGGTAAATACATTTTCTTAAGTGAAAGTCAATGGAACAGCTAATTTTTGGTGATGGCTTTAAATTATTCAAAATTTGTATATCATAATTAGGAGAAATGTCTCAGAATTACTCAATGTTGAAAATAAAATGAAGTAGAATTAGCAGAGTAATCAGTCATAATTTAATCATATGGACATTTTAAAGTTCTTTTATCTTCATTAGTTGTTTTTTCTTTCTTTAAAATGTGTCAAATAAATTTGCTTGTATGAAACCACCATGCATAATTAGAATATAATATATCTCCATAATTTGTAGTATATTGACTTGGCCTTGACCCTAATCTTGTCTGATCTTACTTTAATGGTCACGGGTTCGAATCCGTGTGAAGGCAAGGATTTGTTCCCGGGGCCTAGGGCGTCCCTGAGTAACCCAGCTCCGAATGGGTACCTAACACTAGTTAGGCGGCTGGGTAATGTGTGGAACCCACAAAGCCGTGGCCTGTGAACGCTGCATCACTTGCCAACAGATCATCTGTCATGGTCTGTGGACGCAATTATCTTCTGCATAGAAGGAGCGTCTGTATAGATAAGACAGGATCATCACCAAAAACAGGAATACTAATTACAATAAATGTTTAAAAATGTTTGTTACCTTATAATACTCCACGCCAGTTTTTTTGTTGAGTTCCTCTAAATTTAGGAAAACTGGAGGGTCCAACATATGTGGTTCTCTTTTATCATGGTCAGAGTCATCCATGTACCAGGCTCGAACCATTTTTCTATTTCTAATACTTCCTGTTTCAAATAAAAGAGTGATAAAGTTTATTGACAAAATTCATAAATAAAATAGCAAAAAAATGTCAAATGTAACAGACCATTAATCTAACTCATCAAATGAAATAAGTGTTATAAGTGTTATAGAAAAACATTGTTATGATTTACTTTGCGAGAAAGTTGACATAAAATAATCATAAGTAAAGGGCAATCAGGCATCTTTTTTTTTAAACATGAGTGGGTGAGGGTGGTGATAAGGTACTAAGAAGCGTACAGTACAGAGGTAGCACCAACTTACATCATGAACAATGTTTGAGAATTGAGAAGAAAATTCGACTTTGCTTTGCAAATCTTTTAATTTTATCTTAGTGTGCTTGACTTTAATCATGATGAAATATAGCAATAATAGTAGGAGAACTTAAATAGCGCAATACGCCAGCCAGCATCTGGGCTCACAGTGCTTTACATAAAACACAATCACATACACATTTATATATAAATACATTCAATACAAAACATTGATATCATAATAGAACAAAGCATATAATGACATGGATGCCTCATGTATGCTATGTTTATCAGTCAAAGAAATCAATTGCCAGTCCAGACATCATCATATTTTCAGAGGATTTTATATGAGTATGAACTAAGACTAAAGAGTCTAAAGGTTGTTATTTAATAATATTGTAATTCATAATTTAGGTCCTAGTCTTAGTCTGTCAATGGTCTATCGTGCAGACTCATTAACTTCATCAAAGTATTCAAAGAAATGGTCAGTATGCCAGAAACATAAGCACCTTTTTGAAAATGTTACATTTGTGTTCATTGATAAGGCCTATTCTTTCATTTGGATGTTAAAAAATTTTTTTTAAAAAGAGAGAGAGAGAGAGATTTGTTTAAAGCTGTATAATTAATAAATGTTATATTTATATAACTGTACCATAAGTGTTACTGTATGTATACTGATCTGTACTGTGTAAGTGAAGTTGTGAGAAGTGTATATTTACAGTAATAGTAATAGTGTGTAACTACTGTAACTGTGCTGGTACTCTAAGTCTTAATTTACCAAAAGCGGCCCCAAAGGGGGGTGGGGGTGGAGGGGGCATTGAGATTATCCTATATAATAAAAGGCAATTTTCTGTGCGGTCATCGATAGCGATTGGTCCCTCAAACTCCTAGAGACTCCTACAGCCAATCACTGGCGGAGAAAAATTAAATCTCATTTACATATTGAGTGACATTCAAAACAAGTTATTTTTGGTGCAATTTTTTTCCCCAAGAGTTTATTTGCAGCGGTGCGCGCTGGGATTTGTAGTCAAAAACCTTGTTTTTACAGGTTATTTATTATCACTATAATGTATAGTATTTTTGACGTGATACACATGTATGGGTGGGGGGGGGGCACCCAGGGCAGGTAGGGTCTCTGGACAGAAGGGGGTGGGTAATGTTGTTATAAATATAATGTATAGTATTTTTGACGTGATACACATATAAAAATATCATATATGGCCAGTCGAGACGGTGGGTCTCTCAACAAACTGCAGTGAATGAGATGTAGGGTCTCGCGACAGACCTCAGTGTTTAGGGTCTCTGGACAGCCCGCGGTGTGGGGGGAGGTAGGGTCTCTGGACAGACCGCGTGTGGGTCGGGTAATGTTGTGATGTCCTACCATAAACTTCACAGGTAACCCGACCTATGGCCTACACTTATTCCCGTCCTGGTCCTTGGAGGGCTTTGTCTTTGTTAGGCTTTACTTTGTAAACTTTGTTGCTATTATTAATTATTGAATTGCTAGTATTAAATATTTGCGTTGTGATTAAGTTATAGTGTTAAACAGTTAAGTTATACAGTTAAAATAAACATAGTACATGAATTGTTACATGGTCTTCGACTTAAGACTCTTAATCTTAAATTACTGAAATTAGTTTAGTTATGATGACCAATGACGAAGTTATAGTTACAGTAAGTAGGCCTAAGTTATGCCATATGGCATATGGTATTGAATTGGATCCATGCATCTCAGCGCAAAATGTAACCTTGAAGCCTTAACTTGTTACTCACACAAATATTTAGAAATTTTGACTTACTAATGAACACAAAAATGTGAGCAGAATTGGCAGAGTGCCAAGCATAAAGCAGTAAGGAGTTGAGTGCTACTGTGTTTGTTGTTTTCTTTTCTTTTTCTCCGTCTTCTAACCTAATTGAAGTCGTGTTATTATTTTGCAACCACATACCTGCTGGTAGTAGAAATATCAGGTCAAATATATATTCTCAAGTTTTAAAAAAATGTGTAGAATTTCATCATATGGTAATAAAATATTTTAAAATTAAAGAAAATTATAGTTCAATTTTATAAGATTTAATTTGTTTATTGAATTTGAATGGATTCTTTTAAACTCGAAGAAGTTGGGGCCAAATAGAAATGGTTTTGCTGTTAAAGGTGGCCAACCAGTGCATAGCTTATAGCTGCCCCGATCCCACCGACTCCATGCACATGTCACGGACTAATGTGTTTTCGCTAAATTAGTACAGATTACATATCATAAAAGTTACCATTATTTCCATTTAAATTAGGGTCTACACTAAAACTTTATAATTGAAATATATAGACTAAATGAAACTTATATCATTAGAAAAGGTTCAATATTACATTTCCAATGAAACCAAGTTTATTTCTTTATGAAATATACAAAAAGTTATCGCATTTTAAGAGTCGGACGTTTTCCTAATTCTAATCTATCTATCTATATGTTCCTCCTACACGACCATGTGCAAATGAGCATGACGAATTACCCTCGCTGGTGTCGAAAAATCCCAGTTGGCAAGTGTGGTGGGAGGAAAAGAAGGAAAAAAATGGGGATGGGTGGCAACAAAGCTTCCTGCCGTCCAGTCGCATTTTGCCTTCACAGAATAACATATGATTCGTAGAGTAGTGGTTATCACGTCCACCTTGCACGCGGAAAGTCCTGGATTCAAAGCCCAGCGGGAACAATTTTTTTTTAAAATGTTTTTTTCTGCCCGTTCTTTTCCCCCTTTTTCCAACATGACCAAGGCTGTTAAACGATAATCGGTTTTAATTTCCCCAAACCGATAATCGAATTTGATTCGGCCGGATTTATGAAGTGAAATCCGGTTGGAGCCGAGGCCAGATTTGTAAAAATTGCTGGATGCCATATTTGTAAAAAAAAATGCTCGATTCCAGATTCGCCGGAGCCGGAGCTATAATTAATATATATTTTTTTGCAAACCCGGCAACCCGGATTTGGCCGCATTTATGAAGCGAATTTCTGCCAGAGCCGGATTTGTAAATATGACCGGTTTTCGGATTTGCCAAAGCCACAGGCGTAATCCGGTACACCCCTAATTTCTGTGAAGTCAGCTATAAAACGATAATCGGTTTAAAATCGGAGTTACATAATCGATAACCGGTTTGCCAAAAAAACATGAAATTAACAACCCTAAACATGACTAACCCTCGCTAGGGTCGGCCAATCACAGTTTATGTTTAAGGGATGATAGTAATAAAGGGTGGGGGGAGGGTAACAACAACCTCAGTGTGCATTGCTCTACGTTTAATCGCTATTTTTTCATTACTTCGTGCTGCTGTCAGAGGCGTAACTGGGTTTTTGACGCCCTTGGCTAATTAATTTTTGGCGCCTTTTATTCAAATAAAAATTTAAAAATTAGAGATTTAGCGGCTCCCTTTTGAACTGGCGCAGGCCAGCGCCCTTGGCAACTGCCCCAATGCCACGCCGTTGTTACGCCACTGGCTGCTGTTTGTGTCCGTACTCTCACCCCCCCTCCCCCATTCTTTGCACTATCTATGATGAGCAAAGCTGCGGCGTATGCTACGCCGCGGGTCGTTCTTGTAGTTACTAATATGTCTATACCTATAGCAAGGGTCAGGGAAACATGGCCCGCGAGCCAGATGTGGCTCTATTGATGGCTGCATCTCGCTCGCAGACAAATGTTCGATTTAAAAAAAAATGTTTCTTCAGACTCATTTGATCTATATTATATAAAGCAAAGCCATGCAGCACCGTATAAGTCGCATTAATGGTAAGAAATACTCATTATTGATTAGCAACAGCATAATAATGTTATTAAAAATAATTCAGAGACATAATTATTTTACTTCAGTGCTAAAATCAGGGGCCGTCCATAAATGCCGCGGCGCACATAGGGGGCGAGAGGGGGTCACACATTTGAGACGTTGTGTGACGAGGGGATGGGGGTGTTTAAGAAATGTGACGTCAGATCAAAACGCGCAACTTTAAATGAAAGTTCGAATTAAATATTTGATATCTTACAATTTATTTAATGATTTTTTAAAATTGCTTCACGCGTATTAAGATATTAAAGAGAAGCCTTACACTAAATACATACTTAAATGATGACAACAACAAAAAAAGTACCGTATATACTCGCTCTATAGCCCGTTCGTTCGTAAGCCGAACCCCTCTTTTTGGAAGAGAATAGTATAGAAAGTGTTTACCCCGCTCATAAGCCGACCTTAAGAGTTAAAATTATTTTTTTTCTTATTATATTTTTTTTTCTTTGGTAAACAGTGGCGAAAGCGCGTACATTAAAATTCGTTGAAAATAAAATTTGTGAAACAATTTATTAAAACATTCACAAAAATAAATAAAATAAATAAATAAGGTAAGTGCAGATGTTTAATAACATTTTAAACCTTCTGGTAGAGCAGTCGAATCTTGTAGAATGTAGACCAAAAAAAACTTGATGATCTACAATAACAACACCGATATTCAATGTGCATGTATAAATCACGTATGACCCGCTCGTAAGCCGACCTCCCCCCTCCAACATTTCCCGCTGGATTTTACCCCCCCCCCAAAAAAAATCGGCTTTAGAACGAGTATAAATGGTCTTTATTTACATTAATTGTCAAGAAAAGAAACAAGGAATTGATAATGTCCATCCACCAAATTAGATTACAAAATTATTTTAAATATTTCACCACGCACAAAAAAGAACTATTGGTTCTTAGATTAGTTTTAAAAATAAATTCTTCACATTTCTTTTTCTTAAGTGATGTAGTGAAGGGAGCTAACACCTAAAAAAAAAGTTTAAAATAAATTTTTTTTAAGTGTTATAATTATTTATTTATGTTTCTAAGTTTTCTTCACATTTTTAAAAATAGATTGTTAAATTTAAAACGATAACGTGCTAGGTAAATTATTGATAAGTAACATTTAAATGTTATCTTATTCAACAAAGTTTAAAACTACTAATTTAAAACGATTTTAAGTATTTATATTTTAATTAAAATGATTATAGCATAATCGTAACGTTTTGTTATTTGTGCACTATCCGGAAGTGGTTGACAACTTATCTCATTCCTAAGATTAGGAATTCGTGAACAAAATAAAATTTTAAATTACTGATTAAGAAATATTTTTTAAAATCTCAAAATATGTGGTGTTTATGGCTCTCTCAGACAAAAAAAGTTTCCCGACCCCTGGCCTATAGCCTTAGTAATCTTTAAATTTTATTTTACCATTGATCACTTGTCCCAACCCAAGTACCCCATCCCCTCCATACTAGAACCTGCTTTCCTGAAGGTCAGGAGTACTTCGAGTGTACCGAGTGCCACATGAAATCGCCAACAGCTGACACATGACATCAAACCTCCATGCCGACAAAACTACAAGGTTGAAATAAAACCTTGAAGAATAAGATTGGCATGCGTAATAGGTGAATCTTATCTAACAGACAACAGACGCTCCTTCTATACAGAAGATTATTGCGTTCACATACCATACCGTTCTATTGGCAAGTGATGCAGCGTTTACGGCTATGAGGATTCCATGCATTACCCAGCTGCCTTTGTTTTCCCAACTATAGTGTTAGGTACCCATTCGAAGCTGGGTGGACTCAGGCCGCCTTTCTATTCCACCCTCCCATCTGGGTACTAAACCATGCGGCCGTCGTCGCAGTAAGACATGTCCTTTTATTACCCAGACGGACCTGATTGTCTTCCCTAAGGGGATATTTAAGATTAGGAATAGCTTTCTTTGCACCAGCCGCAATGTGGTCTACATTCTAAAGCAGTGCTTCTCAAAGTGGTGGTCCGCGGGCCATCCGATGCCGGTCCGCAGAAGTTACCAAGAAAGGACATTTCGCTACCACCTCAGTACAGGGAAAATAGTTCACCGGTCCCTGGTGCAATGGAAAAAATTCCTGCCGGTCCGCAATACTAAAAAGTTTGAGAAGCACTGGTCTACACCATTGTGTGTAAGCGCTGCTATTTGAAATACATAGGTGAGACGGGGAGGTTACTCTGCTGTCGTATCGCAGAGCATGTACGTGCGATTACACAAGACAAACAGCGTCCTGTCTCCAGACACTTCAATGGACGCGACCACATGGGCGTCGATGACCTGTCTGTCACCGCCATGGTCTCTTGTACAAACACACCCGACAGGGTCAGTCTGGAGAATAAACTAATCCAAGAGTATGGAACCCTTGCACCACATGGCATGAGTGTTGTGTTTGCGCTGGCAACCTTATTTGCCACGCCCACTCTCTCCTTTCCTATATAAGCTCATACTACTCTCTTCTTACTATTGCTCTCTTTGGATTTCACCGCAGCTAAGTTATTATTGTTTATTTCTTTATACTCGTTTTATTTGTGTACTTTTTGTTCGTTGGAGAAGGCTCTTTGCCAAAACGTTCGCTGTTTTGATACGTCCTGTCAGGCTCACTCATACACTGTTTACATGTTATCCATCTACTAAAAGGACACCCTTTACCTCGAGAACAAACCCTTGCCTTCATGAGCAAGGACCAATGATCTTCCCTCCACTAAATCATGCCCTGGTACTAAGAACTTGACTCAGAGAATTAATGTCCACAAAGTTTTTAAATATATATATATATATATTTCAAGAATAGCAACAATACGTTTAATTCTCATGACAATTGACAGAAACCACATATAAACCCAGTAAATGATTTTTAATGATGCATTTGTAAGATTTATAATGGTAATCGTGATTTTCTTTGAAAGATTTGTAGATAGAAAGATGATAATTTAAATTGTGTATTTTATCTAGCGACGAAATTGTAGAAATGTATGAAGAAAAACAACAACAAAAAATCAGTTCCCGGGTACATTGCACGACATGAGATTTATAGCAATATATTTTGTGATCCAAAACAGTAGTTTTAAAACTGTATACTCCGAATTGGAAATGTTTACCCCCCCCCATTCCACCCCCAACACTCCCCCCAGCCCAATCGTTCAGTCAACTCACAAGTTTATTAATGCATGTTGCAAGGTCCGGCGACACAGTGACTAGCATAGTGCTTAAATTGTTATAACCTCTCACATCTACTAAAGTAAACATCTTATCTTATCTTATCTATACAGACGCTCCTTCTATGCAGAAGATAGTTGCGTCCACAGACCATGACATATTATCTGTTGGCAAGTGATGCAGCATTCACAGGCCACGGCTTTGTGGGTTCCACGCATTACTCAGCCGCCTAACTACATGTAGTGTTAGGTACCCATTCGGAGCGGGATGACTCAGGGACGCCCTAGGCCCCGGGAACAAACCCTTGCCTTCGCACGGATTCGAACCCGTGACCACCGCGTCCCTACATAGATATACTTGTACAAATTTAAAAAAAAATGCAGCAAGATACATTTCTGGAAAATATTCAAAATTGACTAAAGTAAATCAATTAGTTAATTTTTAAATCATTAAATCTTTAAACATTAGGGGATATAAGAACAAAGAGCAAAGTAGTAATAATACATAAGGCAATTAATTTTTTTTTGGAAATACATCACTACAATTTTATAAAACAATCAGATAGTGATAGGGATAAAAAAAGACTTTTCCTTTTTCGATTCGCTAGAACAAACACAAATCCCCATTCTTCTGTCTGAAAATAGGACTCTAATAAATATACAACACTAGACATAAACCATGGATAAATGTAGGCCGCAATAATCTTCCGGGGGAAAAAAGAGCGTCTGTAATATATAAGATAAGATTCACAAGAAGCCTCATGTTTTCCTCAGACCAATGAAGAGTTTTTAATGAGGTATCACAAGTAGGGGTCTACCGATATGCATTTTTTCCGATATTGCCGATACCGATATTACCGATATTTTTTTTGCCGATATGAGTATTTTTTGGAACAAAAACCAGCGATCATATTTGATGACGTCATTCATAAATTTATCACTCCTAATTATGTATCTTTTATATTAGGGCAGTGCTTCTCTAACTTTTTAGTATTGCGGACCGGCAGGAATATTTTCCATTGCACCAGGGACCGGTGAACTATTTTGCCTGTACTGACGTGGTAGCGAAATGTCCTTATATGGTAACTTCTGCGGACCGGCATCGGATGGCCCAGGGACCGACACCGGTCCGCGGACCACCACTTTGAGAAGCACTGTATTAGGGGACTACCGCTATGCATTTTGCCGATATTACCGATATTTTTTTTCCGATATGAGTGCCGATATGAGTATTTGTTAGGACAAAAACCAGCGGTCATATTTGATGACGTCATTCCTAAATTTATCACTCCTAATTATTTATATTTTATATTAGGGGTCTACCGATATGCATTTTTGCCGATATTACCGATATTTTTTCCGATTTGAGTGCCGATATTTGTTAGGAAAAAAATAACAGCGGTCATATTTGATGACGTCATTCTTAAATTTATCACTCGTAATTATTTATATTTTATAATTTAGGGGTCTACCGATATGCAGTTTTGCCGATTTTACCGATATTTTTTTTGTGTGCAGAAACAAAGTTTCTGATTTGTTTACAAGTTTCAGATCATGACCTACATATGACTCATGTCATGACCTACATATGACTCATGTCATGACCTACATATGACTCATGACAAAACGAACCGTCCTTTGTAAAAATGTACAAGCAAGATTAGGAACTCCTTTTAAAAATTCATCTTTGACTCATAATTATTAATTCTAACCAATAGTTTAATGGCTTTTGCACACAGCCACCTTTTATGAATGAAACAATGAGAAAAAAGTAATAGTAATACAGTGAAAATGAGGTTGAAGGATGAATGGTTGCCAATGACAACAAGTCTGCACACGGTACATTTTGTAATTTCATACGAAACGAAATGTTTTAGGCATCTGCGATTCTGCGTGCATCTTTGCTATTAGAGCAATTACGTCAACATAATGTTTACATGTTATACATTTATTAGAGCAATTACGGTATACATCGGCACAATTTACACAGTATTTCCGAGTATACTAAAATCGGCCGATACCTAAACAATATCATAGCACATGGCACACCGTATCGTGGCTGTACATATTAATACTAGGGCTCTTTTGGCTATTTCAATACCGGTATCGGGGTCGATATATTAATTTGTCGAGATATTGTAAATCTAAATGAAATTTTGTTGTTGTTGTTTGTTTTTTTTGTCGTTTTTTTTGTGTTTTTTTTTGTTGGTCAAAATTTCACTTATTATGAAATATCGGTGACGTCAATATCGGGATCTTTACATGCTACCGATACCGATATTGCCGACATCCAGATATCGGTGCCGATATATCGGCCATCCGATATATCGGTAGACCCCTAATCACAAGTATGTGAGGAGGTCCTGGGGGAATTAAAGTCTTAGGAAAAGAAAGAAAATGTCCACACCAGTAAAACCCCTCCCCCCGCTTGTTCCATTCAACGCCCATCCCAGCCGCAAACAAAGGACGCGATTACGATATTTGCCGACTTTATGTCACGACGTCTTAAGTTTCGGTCGTTGCACTATTTCAACGGAAAGGTCTAGAAACTAGAACTCTCATGACTCATGTTACGTCAAGTTGTAAACAAATCAGAGGAATTATCCAATGTTAGGATCGATGTCATGTCAGAGTCTTCGGAGCCTGAGACCTGGTCTTTAGACAGGTCAAAGAATAGTACCCTCTACAGGGAGGAGGGGGAATACGTTATATTCATCGATGCTGTTAAAAAATGTTGCACTCAGAGACTAAGTTGTTTCTCTTTTTTTTTAAAACTTACTATGAAAATATCCATAGCCATCCGCCAATGCTCAGATATTTGAAATATAATATAAGTGTTATAGATTGGGTAGGAACTTTATTTTTGTTTGTTTCTTCACCAGACTTTAGGATTGGATGGGGATACAGAGTTTGACTAACAAAATGACTGGGTGGAAGAGAAGTAAGTGTGGGGGGTATAGGTTCATAGTTTGACGGGAAAAATGACTGGGTGGAAGAGAAGTAAGTGAGGAGGGGGGTATAGATACATAGTGCGACAGAGAGATTGAATTATTTTTTTTAATGAGTTTGAGCGAAAGAGTTACAGAGAAAGAGAGAGAAATAATTAAGTAGATTACTTTAGTTTAACGTAAAGTTGTTGCGAGGTTTTCTGCGTGGACGCGCAGCTCATCTATCAGGCTTCATGAATCGTTCGCCCTAGAAACATATCACTATTTACTTGCGCGTAGCTGAATAATTGTATTTTGCTGCCTGGTCCAAACTATGAGGAAATATGGTAGCATTGATATTATAGTATGGAAATAAAAGCCCCCATTAAAATAAAATCTTCAAAGTCTTAATGACGGTCCCTTAAGAGCGAGATGAAAAGTTTCATCAAAGAGAATTCATTGTAACACAAAGAGCCAGAACGTGATGTCAATTAAAGACTTGCATAGCGCTACAAAGAACACAAGTGGCTGACACATATAAACATCGGCCCGATGGTCAGATTCAGCCCGTATTGTGTTTGAATTCAAACCGTAACATGTTTAGTTTTCGAAATACTCTAAAAGTATGAAATAATATGGTCAATTTCAAAATTCATATGGTGACAAGCGTTAAAAGAAAAAAAAATCAAAAGCAATATTTTTTCTATACTGGTTGTCAGTAACTGCTGTCGGATATGTGCTAGTTTGCTCAAGTGAATCTCTTTCTATAGTTTCATTACTACAACTTATAAAGGCCACATATTTGATGATACAGAGTTAAAGCTCCGTTATACTAGAGCAGGGGTTCCTAACCAGTGGTGCATGCACCCCCAAGGGGTGCATGAGCAGGTTCCAGGGGGTGCATGAACCATTCAGAGAAAAAAAAGAGGAAGAAAAGAAAAAGAAGAAGGAAAAAAATAAAGAAAAACTGATAATCTGAAAATGTAAACCATAAGCAAGGCATGCCGCGTTAAAGGGCATCCATATACAACATTTTTTTTTAAATTTATACTCGTTCGCGCATCGTTCTGCGCATGTCGAAAAACCTTTTCGCACAATGAACTGTTCGCTCTACATGTTCCACGGAATTTCGTGTTTTAAGTCACAGTTTTCTAAAAACAATTTAATTTTGTCATCAAATACGTCAGATATATGTCTTCCGGTGACACTCTAACTTTTTTGAGAGGATGTAAACGTTGGGATTTTTTTTCCTTCACTTTTATTGCTTGGTACACTGCAAAGGTCTTAAAAACGTTAATTGTAAGCCATTATTCGTCAATGAAACCTAAAATCTTGAGTTGAGAATCCGATTCCGGTCATTAAAAACATCTACATGGTCAGTTAAAAATTTGCCTGAGACTAGTACGACTTTCCGATTGTCATCACCCCTTCAAAATCGTTAATAAATAATTTTTTAAAAAGAGAGAGAAATGGAACACAAAAGACTCAGTGCTTTCTCTGTGGAAAAATCCTGTGCAATGACAACATGAAGCCTGTTAGACTCCGAGAGCACTTGGAGAAAGTCCATCCATCCAATTCCAAGGACTGTGTTGAGGTCTTCAAGCAGAAGAGAGCTCGCTTCTTGATCTCAGTTACCTTGCCCAAGCTATGATTTTCTTTGTCACAGAAACCTGCACTGGAGGCATCATTCAAGGTTGCATATCTTTTTGCAAAGAACAAGAAGCCCCACACCATTAGAGAACGTTGGTGAAGCTTTGTGCTCTGGAGATGGTGGAACTGATGTGTGGTCACCAGCAGAGGAAGCAGGTTGAGAAAGTTGCTTTGTCCAATGACACTATTCATTCCAGGATTAGTGACATGGCTGCAGACATTCTGGATCAAGTCTTGTGCGAGAGGAGAAGCAGTCCTTTTCCATTTAGCATGCAGCTGGATGAATCCACTGATGTAGCACAATGCAGTTAGATTCTTGTATTTCTGAGATTGCTGAAGGAGGAATTTCTCTTTTGTAAGCCACTCCTAGCTACTACCAAAGCTGCTGATTAGCTGCAGCTAGTAAGGGCATTCTTCACTGAAAACCAGTTTGACTGGACTTCAAGAATTTCTTCAATTTGCACAGGTGTGCTCCCTCCATGCTCGGTATTTTCAGCACTGATAAAGAAAGAAGTTCCAGATATTGTCACTACACAGTGTATCCTTCATCGTCGGGTCCTGGCATGCAAAACTCTACCTCCAACCTTGAAGTCAGTTCTTTCTACTGCAGTCCAAGTTGTAAATTTTATCCATTCACATGCCTTGAACCACCACCTCTTCAAGTTGTTCTGTCATGTGGTGGGCTCTGAGCATGAAGTTCTGCTCTACCACACTGAGGTGCGCTGGTTGTCCAGGGGACGGATACTTTCTCGGTTAGTAGAACTGTGAGTGGAGCTTGCCATTTTCTTGCGACAAAAAAAGAGTGACCTTGCTGACAAGTTTGATTGTCCAAATTTCATTCATTACTTGGCATACCTGGCTGACATCTTCACCATCTTGAATGAGTTGAACACATCTCTCCAAGGACCTGCTGTGACTGTAATGGATGCTACTGAGAGATTGCAAGCCTTCCTTAACAAAAAGCCACTATTCCAACGACTACGACTAGAAAAGTCCAACTTGGCCATCTTTCCACTCTTGGATGAAGTTGTAATATCTAGTGCAGAAGGAAGCACTGAGGGATCACTGCCTGACAAAATCAAAGGGGAAATTTCAGAGCACCTTTCAACATTGCAAAAGTTCTTTGATGTGTATTTCTGTTAAAGATGACCTGATTGATTTGAGAACCAGAGAAGTACTGACGAGTGCCTTCAGTTGCAATACCTTGATTGAATTTTGGTGCGCCCAGCTAGATTCCTACCCACAACTAGCCAAGAAGGCTGTACTGACTCTCCTTCCATTTGCCACAACCTATCTCTGTGAAGCAGGATTCTCCACACCTTTGACGATTAAAACCAAGGAAAGGAATAAGTTGAATGCAGAGGATGACATGAGAGTTGCTTTGTCCAAAACAGTCCCCAGATTTAAATAGCTGATTGATCATAAGAAACAGCAGATCTCTCACTAAATTCCCCGTTGCATATTATCAAAACTGTTGTGTTCCTAAAATAAACATAGTTTATTATGCATTTTCTGCAAGTTTCATGAGGGGGTGCATGAACTTTTTTTTGGGCATCTGAAGGGGTGCATGGACTCCAAAAGGTTGGGAACCACTGCCTTAGACGATGGTCAAATGTGAGGTATTGGATTAGGGTCTTATGTACATGTACGCAAATAAAATAATGTCTGAATGTTTTCTTTATAAATCTAGTGTCATCTAGGTGCCAAGGAAACCTTCTCCGACATAATCCCCAGCCCCTCTTAAAAACCTTTAAGTAATCGAAGGAGTGTGTGGGATGGAGTGTGTGGGATGGAGTGTGTGGGATGGAGTGTGTGGGATGGAGTGTAGATGTTTGTGCGTCGCATTTTCTTACTATTACTCACACCATGCACACTCCACCCCACACACTCCATCCCACACACTCCATCCCACACACTCCATCCCACACACTCCACCTCACACACTCCATCACACACGCTCCGCCCCGCACGCTCCACCCCACACACTCCACCCCGCACGCTCCGTCCCACACGCTCCACCCCAGACACTCCATCACACACACTCCATCCCACACGCTCCACCCCACCCACACCACCCCACACACCCCATCCCACACACCCCATCCCACACGCCCCGCCCCACAAATGCTCTGCCCCACAAATGCTCCGCCCCACACGCTCCGCCCCACACGCTCCGCCCCACACGCTCCGCCCCGCACGCTCCACCCCGCACGCTCCACCCCGCACGCTCCACCCCGCACGCTCCACCCCGCACGCTCCACCCCGCACGCTCCACCCCGCACGCTCCACCCCACACGCTCCATCCCACACGCTCCATCCCACACGCTCCACCCCACCCACACCACCCCACCCACCCCATCCCACACACCCCATCCCACACACCCCATCCCACACGCTCCGCCCCACAAATGCTCTGCCCCACAAATGCTCCGCCCCACACGCTCCGCCCCACACGCTCCGCCCCACACGCTCCGCCCCGAACGCTCCACCCCGCATGCTCCACCCCACACGCCCCACCCCACACGCTCCACCCCACACGCTCCACCCCACACGCTCCACCCCACACGCTCCATCCCACACACTCCATCACAAACACTCCATCGCACACACTCTAGTACAGTGGTTCCCAACCTTTTGGAGTCCATGCACCCCTTCAGATGCCCAAAAAAAAGTTCATGCACCCCCTCATGAAACTTGCAGAAAATGCATAATAAACTATGTTTATTTTAGGAACACAACAGTTTTGATAATAGGCAACGGGGAATTTAGTGAGAGATCTGCTGTTTCTTATGATCAATCAGCTATTTAAATCTGGGGACTGTTTTGGACAAAGCAACTCTCATGTCATCCTCTGCATTCAACTTATTCCTTTCCTTGGTTTTAATCGTCAAAGGTGTGGAGAATCCTGCTTCACAGAGATAGGTTGTGGCAAATGGAAGGAGAGTCAGTACAGCCTTCTTGGCTAGTTGTGGGTAGGAATCTAGCTGGGCGCACCAAAATTCAATCAAGGTATTGCAACTGAAGGCACTCGTCAGTACTTCTCTGGTTCTCAAATCAATCAGGTCATCTTTAACAGAAATACACATCAAAGAACTTTTGCAATGTTGAAAGGTGCTCTGAAATTTCCCCTTTGATTTTGTCAGGCAGTGATCCCTCAGTGCTTCCTTCTGCACTAGATATTACAACTTCATCCAAGAGTGGAAAGATGGCCAAGTTGGACTTTTCTAGTCGTAGTCGTTGGAATAGTGGCTTTTTGTTAAGGAAGGCTTGCAATCTCTCAGTAGCATCCATTACAGTCACAGCAGGTCCTTGGAGAGATGTGTTCAACTCATTCAAGATGGTGAAGATGTCAGCCAGGTATGCCAAGTAATGAATGAAATTTGGACAATCAAACTTGTCAGCAAGGTCACTCTTTTTTTGTCGCAAGAAAATGGCAAGCTCCACTCACAGTTCTACTAACCGAGAAAGTATCCGTCCCCTGGACAACCAGCGCACCTCAGTGTGGTAGAGCAGAACTTCATGCTCAGAGCCCACCACATGACAGAACAACTTGAAGAGGTGGTGGTTCAAGGCATGTGAATGGATAAAATTTACAACTTGGACTGCAGTAGAAAGAACTGACTTCAAGGTTGGAGGTAGAGTTTTGCATGCCAGGACCCGACGATGAAGGATACACTGTGTAGTGACAATATCTGGAACTTCTTTCTTTATCAGTGCTGAAAATACCGAGCATGGAGGGAGCACACCTGTGCAAATTGAAGAAATTCTTGAAGTCCAGTCAAACTGGTTTTCAGTGAAGAATGCCCTTACTAGCTGCAGCTAATCAGCAGCTTTGGTAGTAGCTAGGAGTGGCTTACAAAAGAGAAATTCCTCCTTCAGCAATCTCAGAAATACAAGAATCTAACTGCATTGTGCTACATCAGTGGATTCATCCAGCTGCATGCTAAATGGAAAAGGACTGCTTCTCCTCTCGCACAAGACTTGATCCAGAATGTCTGCAGCCATGTCACTAATCCTGGAATGAATAGTGTCATTGGACAAAGCAACTTTCTCAACCTGCTTCCTCTGCTGGTGACCACACATCAGTTCCACCATCTCCAGAGCACAAAGCTTCACCAACGTTCTCTAATGGTGTGGGGCTTCTTGTTCTTTGCAAAAAGATATGCAACCTTGAATGATGCCTCCAGTGCAGGTTTCTGTGACAAAGAAAATCATAGCTTGGGCAAGGTAACTGAGGTCAAGAAGCGAGCTCTCTTCTGCTTGAAGACCTCAACACAGTCCTTGGAATTGGATGGATGGACTTTCTCCAAGTGCTCTCGGAGTCTAAGTGGCTTCATGTTGTCATTGCAAAGGATTTTTCCACAGAGAAAGCACTGAGTCTTTTGTGTTCCATTTCTCTCTCTTTTTAAAAAATTATTTATTAACGATTTTGAAGGGGTGATGACAATCGGAAAGTCGTACTAGTCTCAGGCAAATTTTTAACTGACCATGTAGATGTTTTTAATGACCGGAATCGGATTCTCAACTCAAGATTTTAGGTTTCATTGACGAATAATGGCTTACAATTAACGTTTTTAAGACCTTTGCAGTGTACCAAGCAATAAAAGTGAAGGAAAAAAAATCCCAACGTTTACATCCTCTCAAAAAAGTTAGAGGGTCACCGGAAGACATATATCTGACGTATTTGATGACAAAATTAAATTGTTTTTAGAAAACTGTGACTTAAAACACGAAATTCCGTGGAACATGTAGAGCGAACAGTTCATTGTGCGAAAAGGTTTTTCGACATGCGCAGAACGATGCGCGAACGAGTATAAATTTAAAAAAAAATGTTGTATATGGATGCCCTTTAACGCGGCATGCCTTGCTTATGGTTTACATTTTCAGATTATCAGTTTTTCTTTATTTTTTTCCTTCTTCTTTTTCTTTTCTTCCTCTTTTTTTTCTCTGAATGGTTCATGCACCCCCTGGAACCTGCTCATGCACCCCTTGGGGGTGCATGCACCACTGGTTAGGAACCCCTGGTCTAAGGCCTCAAATATGACCATCGTCTAAGGGCTCAAATATGACCATCGTCTAACGCCTCAAATATGACCATCGTCTAACGCCTCAAATATGACCATCGTCTAAGGCAGGCCTCAAATATGACCATCGTCTAACGCCTCAAATATGACCATCGCCTCAATTCGCCCTAGAGGGATACAATTATTATAACTTTAAAAAGTACTATCAACATCAAGTCTTGCTGGCCGAAATATAAGCGTGATCGATTGCCGACTTGGGGGTACGACGTTCAATTTTCAGTTAGGGGAAAATGTTTTTTTTTGTATTATACATATTTAGTGCAATTTCTATATGTAAATAAAAGCGTGTCCTTTTTTAAAAAAGATTTTTTTTTAATTTAACTTATTAAGACTACTTTCAATCCAAGTCTTGAAACGATTTTTGTGCTATTCGACTATTATACATCGAATCCTTTGCATTCAAAACCGAGCAACGACCTGCCTTGCTGCATATCACGTGACATGTTTCCTCAGATCGTCTGCTCGTTGGCATCAGACGAGGGCTCCCCCTTTTAATCTCGCGTTCAACCCGTTCATAGAACAAACTAATTAGATCTGTGCTAGAATCATCGACACCATGTAACCGCAAGCCGAATGTTTGTCTATACTTTGTCTCAAGGTCGGGTGAATTTAGGAGCGTTAGGGAAGGGCGGTCATCAAAATAATCCTGAGATTTAGAACTTTGTACTGAAGAAAATGATAACAATCCAATGTGTTAAAAAAATTTTTTGTCTAATAGCACGGGTGGCAGTATTTATTTTATACTTTGATTCCGTTTTCAGCCTTGACCCAAAAGCTTACGGTGAACATGCTTCCCTTCAAATGTCCTTGTGCCAGAAGTGTAGCTAGGATATTTTGCGCCCAGGAACAAACTATGAATTTGGCGCACTTGTACCATAGCGCCCGGGGACAAATATGTACCCCCTACCCTAAAACTTTTTTTTAAACTTAAGTAGAGTGGTACATCCACCGATTATCTTAATCAATTAATTATGAGTAATGTTGGGGAAAGAAATAGAGTTACATTAAGATTCAGACTTACAAGTTTAACTTAACAAAATATATATTTAAAAAACAAACATTTTAATGTCTTTCAAATATTATTTTAGAATATTACAAAAAATCTATTTTTTTAGATGAACATTTCTACTTCAATATTATCACCAAAATAATCATTATTAATTTTTTTTAAAATTATTCTTTTAAGTCCACAAAATAACATCAAAAGAACGAAAATAGGAAGTGTGATAAAGTAAATATATATAAAGGCTATTGAAATTTAGATCCAGTAATGGGAACATCTTAAATCAAATGAACTAAAGAGAACGAAAAAAAAACTTTTAGTTTTGGGGCTTTCATTTCTACATAAAACTGTAAAGTAACTGAAACAGTTTACAGTATATGCAAATTTAACATAAACTCCAAAAGAATTATTTTATTTTTAAGCGCTGTGTAATCTTATTGACATGTTATAACAATGTTACTTGTGTTATCCTTGAATTTCTTAGACTAGTTATTGCACACTTCAATTTTCATCTTCCTCCTGTAGTCCAAATAAGCTGAAAGTTGCTACATGGTTTCATTGATTTCTATCTTGTATTCCTATTTTAACTCTCTTGAAGTTTTTCAATTAAGTTGTCTACCCCTGACCTCTCCCGAGCTAACATAAAATATTTCATAAACTTTGATTTAATTACCATTCTGTTAAAATAAAAGAAACGAAAAGTGATAAGACTGGGAGTGTGCACTACATCTCTTTCTTTTGCATAGTTATCTATTGCCATTCAACATGAAAGATGAGAAACATAAAGGTTTTGCCGCCAAAGAACTTGACTACTTTTTTTATATAGATATCTATTTGATTGACTTTAGCAGCTAAGACACACAGCAGTAGTGTCGCCAAGTTGTTGTTTTTTCTTCCGAAAACGTCATTTAGGTTTTGTATGATCAGGTGGTGGGGAGATTATGATATGGTGTTCGAGAGATTAGGTTCTGGTGGTTGGGAGATAATGATCTGGTGGTTGGGAGATTATGATCTGGTGATGGGGAGATTATGATCTGTTGATGGGGAGATTATGATCTGGTGGTGGGGATATTATGATCTGTTGATGGGGAGATTATGATCTGAAGGTGGGGAGATTATGATCTGTTGATGGGGAGATTATGATCTGGTGGTTGGGAGATTATGATCTGTTGATGGGGAGATTATGATCTGGTGGTGGGGAGATTATGATCTGTTGATGGGGAGATTATGATCTGGTGTTGGGGAGATTATGATCTGTTGATGGGGAGATTTTGATCTGGTGGTGGGGAAATTATGATCTGTTGATGGGGAGATTATGATATGGTGGTGGGGAGATTATGATCTGTTGGTGGGGAGATTATGATCTGTTGGTGGGGATATTATGATCTGGTGGTGGGGAGATTATGATCTGTTGATGGGGAGATTATGATCTGTTGATGGGGAGATTATGATCTGTTGATGGGGATATTATGATCTGGTGGTGGGGAGATTATGATCTGGTGGTGGGGAGATTATGATCTGGTGGTGGGAAGATTATGATCTGGTGGTGGGAAGATTATGATCTGGTGGTGGGGAGATTATGATCTGGTGATGGGGAGATTATGATCTGGTGGTGGGGAGATTATGATATGGTGGTGGGGAGATTATGATATGGTGGTGGGGAGATTATGATCTGTTGATGGGGAGATTATGATCTGGTGGTGGGGAGATTATGATATGGTGGTGGGGAGATTATGATCTGGTGGTGGGGAGATTATTATCTGTTGATGGGGAGATTATGATCTGGTGGTGGGGAGATTATGATCTGTTGATGGGGAGATTATGATCTGTTGAAGGGGAGATTATGATATGGTGGTGGGGACATTATGATCTGTTGATGGGGAGATTATGATCTGGTGGTGGGGAGATTATGATCTGGTGGTGGGGAGATTATGATCTGTTGATGGGGAGATTATGATATGGTGGTGGGGAGATTATTATCTGTTGATGGGAAGATTATGATCTGGTGGTGAGGGGATTATGATCTGTTGATGGGGAGATTATGATCTGGTGGTGGGGAGATTATGATCTGTTGATGGGGAGATTATGATCTGGTGGTGGGGAGATTATGATCTGTTGATGGGGAGATTATGATATGGTGGTGGGGACATTATGATCTGTTGATGGGGAGATTAATATCTGGTGGTGGGGAGATTATGATCTGGTGGTGGGGAGATTAAGATCTGTTGATGGGGAGATTATGATCTGTTGATGGGGAGATTATGATCTGTTGATTGGGAGATTATGATCTGTTGGTGTGGAGATTATGATCTGGTGGTGGGGAGATTATGATCTGGTGGTGGGGAGATTATGATCTGGTGATGGGGAGATTATGATCTGGTGGTGGGGAGATTATGATATGGTGGTGGGGAGATTATGATATTGTGGTGGGGAGATTATGATCTGTTGATGGGGAAATTATGATCTGGTGGTGGGGAGATTATGATCTGGTGGTGAGAAGATTATGTTCTGTTGATGGGGAGATTATGATCTGGTAGTGGGGAGATTATTATCTGGGAATGGGGAGATAATGATCTGTTGGTGGGTAGATTATGATCTGGTGGTGGGGAGATTATGATCTGGTGGTGGGGAGATTATGATCTGTTGGTGGGTATATTATGTATAAGAGCGGGTAGTGGGATGAAGAAGAACACTTAACGAGACGTGATGGATGGTTCTCGAACAGTTAATGTTCATAAAATGTGTCCTCGGGCGAAGTTCCGGCAGAATAGAGTCCAAGGGAGGTAATTAATTGTTATGCACATATTGCGAGTGATTGGACCTAACTCAAGTGACGTATGGGATTTCAGAAGTTCTGGAAAAAAATATAAATCAATGAATGAGTTATAAATTGCTTTGTAAAATTCATTAATTTGTAAAAATAAGGAAAAAAATGTTGTCAACAAAGAGTTAATTACACCATTTTTATAAGATTTTTATGGACTCTAACATTTCTTGAATATGTTCCCTGGTGGGTTTTGTTTCCATGAGTAATTGACAGTTATTATTTAATTGTTTGAAGGCAGAGAAGATCGATTCATAAATAGATATTTCCTGACGTAAATAGTACACGCACACATAGGATTAAACAATAATTGTAGTTTGTTAGTAATGTTAGTTTATTTTATTCCTTGTTCGTTCATTTTTCAAACTATAGCACCAAAAAACTGTATTTTTTTAAATCATAGCGCATCTTAATAACAAATAAGTAATGTAAACAAATTATTTTTCAGAAATATGAAGATAAATACTTAAAAACAGAGTATTTTGCGCTAAGCAAGCATTGTTTAGATCTTATCTGATATGTACTTTGGTTAAATCCAATAAATAAGTTTTTATCATTTAAAAATTATTTTAAAATTTCTCTTTCAGTATCCTAAACAGAATCAAAAGAAAAATATTTTTAAAAATAAAATTAAAATGGTGTGTTAAAATAATTGTATTATTATTAGTATTTTTGGGTATCCGGGTATTTAACAATGATTGTTAATTCTCCGTTAATTTGAATCAGATTAGAGGAATTGACCATGACATACAAGTGCTTACAACTTTATTACACAACATTGTTATTTCTAAATTGAATCTGAAAAACATTGTTTATACGAATACCTTTTCTAAATATAGAAACATAAATGAGATATTGCGTTTTCTAGTTTGAGCAATAACAAACCCTATACCAAAACTATATTGAATGACTTCACGCACCTTCCATTCCCACCTTTCACAAGACTTTAAAGTTGAGAACTTTATATATCACTTTTGTGGAGAACTTCAATGAATTTTCACATTAAGAATGTATATTATTTATTTGTAATTGAAGAGAAACAATATAAATAGAACTCGCCAGAATTCGAAAAGGAAAAACACTTGTAGCCAACTTCCCATCATCAACAGAAGAGAGGGGGAGGAGGGTCTCATTAAAATCGTCTTTCTCTGTCATCGCTATAGGTCTTGAGATTACCTCACACACACACAATCCTTTACATTCTGTCGTTTCATACAAATCATTATCATGGTGTACCAGCAGTTTCAACACACATCGGCACAATAAGACATTATTTCAAACTGACTGCCACCTTCCTAACAAACGATTAGCCCCCCCGACCACGACCATTTAAACACCTGTTTGAGGCTGTGGGGAAGTCGATGGCTAAGGCCAGTTCTTACATGAAATGTTCATGTAGTTCGGGTGCGTGAAATGAAATCAACACCTCCAGGTACATTGAACATTGCTACATCCGGGGGCCTCAGATTTGTCTTCCGTGTTGTGAGAGCTTTAAGTTCCAATGAACCCTTGATCCTTTGAGGACCATTCACGTGTGTCTCAATCCTTTGAGGACCGCTCACGCGAGTCTCAATCTTTTGAGGACGGCTCATGCGAGTCTCAATCTTTTGAGGATTGCTCCATAGAGTCTCAACCATTTGAGGACCGCTCACCCGAGTCTCAATCTTTTGAGGATCGCTCCATAGAGTCTCAACCTTTTGAAGACTGCTCCCTCATATCCTGGTTAATGCAAAATATTTTTAAAGAATATTTCAGTGTTTTATAAACGCCATGTTTGTACTCCATCCAGCTACTCACCTTCTTCACCTAGTCATTTTTTTTTACCATCCATCATCTGAAATATTTAAAACACTGTCCGTCCAGCGAAGCTGGTGCCTCACGTATGCTGTCGAGACCAGCATGTGTCAGTAACTTCATGTCTTGGAATGTGTCTTGTATTTCTTTCTACATTCTGAAAACTAAACTTTGGAATTTGACAGACGCTTCTCAAACTCTTAGAATTGTTGTCTTCCATGAGGTCAGAGGTAATGATTTTAACCTTTTCTTGCTCCTTGTCTCATATTATCTTATCTTAATCTTATCTTATCTGTTTCAGACGCTCCTTCTATACAGAAGATTATTGCGTCCTGCGCTTATCTATGGTTTGTGTTTAGTTCTGCATTCTTATTAGAGTTTTAAATGTTGATAAAGTGTTGGCTTTCCTGGTTTCTTCAGGCAACCCACTCCACGCCCGAATTCCGGACGGGAAGAACGAAAATTTGTATGAGTTTGTTCTAGCATATGGAATAAGAAAGGTGTTTTTATCCTTATGTCTATCTGAGGGTTGTATTAAGTTATCTTTGTGTTGTATTTCTAAATTAGAGTTAATTGCTTTATGTATGATTACTACTTTACTCTTGGTTCTTCTATCCTCTAGTGCTTCAAGGTTTAATGATTTAACTAATGGTGTTATTCTAGTCAGTTTTGAATATTCTCCAGTAATGAATCTGGCAGCTCTTTTTTGGATTTGTTCTAGTTTATCAATGTTTTCTTTGGTGGATGGGTCCCATACAGAAGATGCATATTCTAGTACAGGTCTCACCAAAGTGAGATAGCATTTTAGTTTTATATCTTTATTACATTTGTAAAGGTTTCTTTTTATAGACATATTTTATCCTAAATTGATTCTTTCTGTTTTTTTAAAACAATGTCTTATTTTTCCTAAGTCTCGATGTCTTTAGTCAAATTTCGCCCACGCGTTGTCGGAAAGTTAAGAGACGTTCCACAATCTCACCATCTCTCTGCTGTAAGTGCTTGCACGGCTGAAAGCTCTCGTCTGCTCACGAACTGGTCGATGGAGGACGACAATCACGTGATCCCCCATTCTGACCATTAAAATGAAAGCCCTACTCTTAAACGATTTCAAAACAGAAAAGAACTCATGATATGTGGCGTCATGCTATTGTGTTAGTTTTTCATGGAACAGAGTTAAGAAAATGAAATTTCAATGTAAAAAAACAACAACTCAGATTGGAATGCCGGTGGATTGCTTCTCTCTTGTACGCTGCTGCGAAGGTAGGTCTTAAAGGATTTATAGGACTGTTATTATAAATTATATTAATATATGAACTTACGGAGTAGAATTTATTTATTTATATTTATTGATTTATGATATCATTATATTTTTATTATTATTGTCATTATTGTTATTATTATTATTATTAAATCACTTCAACTTCTACCTTTACACGTCAATTTGGGCACCTTTGTTTTTCCGACGACCATTGAAGCATAAAGAGGAGAAATAATGCTTGAGAGTTCATGCAGCCAATTGTTTACACGTTAAAATTTTCATTATATCTCATCATTTACATCCCTTTGGAAACACGCCCATAGCATCTCTTATAATAAATTCTTTCGGCGTGTTTTTTTTTAAACCACGTTTTATTAACTTGCTTTAGTTCCTGTGGCATTGTTGGTTTGTTGGTTTGTCCAAGATTTTTTCAAATCTGCCAACGTAAAATTGAACCCACTTCTGATGGTCCTAGAGATCTTAAAATTTTACCACAGATAGATCTTGGATGACAATGCATTGTATTAAAATTTCAGATCGATCGAATGTACCGTTATTAAATTATTGAACTTTTTAGTTTATCTATAGTCTATATATAAGCACCTGTAACCGTCTGCTTTTGTTAACATCCGTGAGTTCACCCCGTGACCACATCACAATGTTTTTAAAACGTTGGGCGGGCGCTTGTGAGGTATTTGGTAAAATAAATAGAGGTAAAAAAGATTTTTAAAAACCAGGTTGTTATAAGTGGACTAAAAAGAATAAAATAAATAGAAGTAAAAAAAAAGATTTTTAAAAACCACGTTTTTATAAGCGGACTAAAAAGAAGAAAATAATTTAAAACTTATAAGTTCAAGTACTTTGATTTAATATGACTAAAAACGTGGGGCGGGTGTTTGGTATAAAAATTAAAGATTTCTAATTTAGAAGGCAAAAGAGAGATCTATAAGTGAGAGTATGAGTGAGCTGCATATGTTAAACCTCATAAGCGCCCGCCCCACGTTTTTAGTCATATTAGTGGATACATGTGCCATTATTAGTATGGATGGTTGGTGGATACATGTGCCATTATTAGTATGGATGGATGGTGGATACATGTGCCATTATTAGTATTGATGGTGTAAAACTGAATGGGAAATAAATACTGAGAATTGCTTTTAAAAATTTTAAAAACAATCTTTTGAACAATATTAACAGTATGGGCTCCTGCAGGGACGGATAAAGATAGCACGGGGCCCCTGGCTCAAAATGTAGGCTCATCCCCTCTGTATGGACGGGTGAGCGCCACAGAATTTGTAGGAGTTAACAAAGGAACATGTATTTCTAAAGGGGCTGCGTTCCTCGACGACGTAACTTCTGAGAGTTCCCGAACTGGGTGGCCACATGAGTAAGTCCCTTAGAGTGCGCTCCCTTGAATCTGTGACACCAGAACTAAAAGTAGCCTTTTTTTTCTGACCATGATGGTCTATAGAGGAACAAGTGAAGTAGCGTTCATAAGTTTTATTAAGCCACGGCTTACCAGCAAGGGATTGTGTGGCTAGCACAATACCCAGCCTTGGGGCATTGCCAGCACAGAGGCTCGAACACGTGACTCTCTGTAGCCTCGGTACGACAGCCCAGCGCGCTGCCGCTAGACCACATATAGAAAAGACATTTTTGAAAGACCGTGACAAGAAAGAACCATTTGAGAAAAATTTGAAGACTTCCTTTTATTTGATAGAGGTTTTGAACATCAAAGTGCAACGAGCGTGCTGGTCTAGAATGGATAGTTTTAGCGCTATAGAAAAAGGACATCATCATTACCAACACGTGATGAATTTCTTTTGGACAACAAAAATAAACCGAGGACAAGGAATTCAAAATCAGTGTTGGGTTTTAAGTTTCACATTAATAAACAGCTTTTCGTCCAGTTTTGAATAATTTACTTTAATTTTAATGCATCAGTTTGATATTTTTAAACATCTGAAAACTAATAACTGGAATTTCATTTAAACTATTCGAATCAAGTCGCTTGTTTTAAAGTATGGTCATGGGAAAAAAAACACTTTCCACCGATGTACATTATTTGATCTGTTACCCATAACACTGACCTACATGAAGTCGCTGGGACCTTACAAGAGTCGTAATTTGTTTAATGAATTTCTCTCCCAGATAAAAGCAGAAACCGTGCATAGATTAACCCATTCCCACTCATTCACGCTGGAACGATTCTCGACGCTCATATGTCACGGTGTAGAAATCAAACTTTCTTCTTAACTCTTCAAGATCTATAATGTGACAACAAGAGCTCTCCCATTTACTTCGCCATTGTTCAGTTAATTGTACACCAATCTCTCTAGTCGCCCCATGGGTTGTTTAGTTCAGTGCTTCTCAAACTTTTTAGTATGGCGGACCGGCAGGAATTTTTCCATTGCACCAGGGACCGGTGCATTATTTTCCCTGCACTAACAATTTTTTCTGTCCTTTTTTGAGAACATCTGCGGACCGGCAGCGGATGGCCTACACGGACCGGCACCGGTCCGCGGACCACCACTTTGAGAAGCACTGGTTTAGTTGGTATCAAATCGCAGTCGGCCCTCATGGGAACAGAGGTGGCAGCACCGGGGTTCAAGAAGTCGTCGTTCAATATTTTTTTAACCGTGAGGTGGTGAAAGAAGGAATTATCCGAATCCATTTAAAAAGTAATAAAACAAACCCGTAAAAACAAAGTTTTTGACTATAAATCCCTTATATATGAGACATAACTAAAAGTATTGATTATGTTGAAATGCGACAAACATTTACAGACTGAATCTGCCTTAACGCCCCTTTGCTGTATAACCCGGGGGGGGGGCGGGGGAGAGGGGAAAGGTCTGGTCACCGATCGTTGGACCAAGCTAAGCGTGACAGGTAAAATGTAAACAAAAGCACGCCGGTACATCGATGGGTGGCATCAACGCGTGAACTGGCACGTGGAAGAAAAAAATAACAAACTGTGAAATTGAATTACATACGTTATATAGAGATAAACTAAAAATGCATTAGTTTAATTACGGTACGTTCGATCGATCTGAAATATTGATACAATGCATTGTTAGGTGACACGAGTCTATATGCAAAATTTCAGCTCTATAGCATCGCGGGAAGTGTGTCATTTTTTACTTTTGTTTTTCACGACAAGATTTCGAAGTTAATATAAGGGATTTAAAAAGAATATAATACTTCGAAGCATTATACGGTTGGTGATCTCAGTGCAACAGCTATTCAGTAGCGTGAACGTAGTATAATAGTATCAAAGGTAGTACACAGGTCAGAGAGGGTTTTAGACAAGGTCAATGAAGGTCTTACACGTGTCATAGAAGGTCGCACAGAGGTCATTAAGGTCTTGCCACGGGTCATATAAGGTCGTGCACAGGTCATAGAAGGTCGTGCACAGGTCATAGAAGGTCTTGCACATGTCATAGAAGGTCTTGCACATGTCATAGAAGGTCTTGCACATGTCATAGAAGGTCGTACAAAGGTCATAAAGGTCGTGCACACAGGTTGACGAGGCATGTACACAACTCGTCGCAGTCGTTAAACATTGCGTACGTGTGGGAGTGATATCGAAAGTAAGTCACACAAAGACACACACCGACCCACCCACACACACAGGATCACCCACCCACACAAACTCACACACAAACACACATACACACTCACACATGCCCTACCTGGTATGTATCAATTATCTGCATGACCTTGAAGACTTTAAATTCAAACTTTCATAAAGTGGAAAATGAATGTCAGGTTTTTAAATCGTTTATAAAATGTTTTTAAACTTGAAACCCAAATTTTAAAAAAACCGTAAAAAAAACAAGTTTTTGACTATAAATCCTTTATGTACGAAAAGTAACTTAAAGAATGTTCATTATAATACGCAGCGCAAGACCATCCAAAAATACACAATTGTAGTTGTGTCGTAAAACATGTTTAATATAATGCGCACCGATCAGGAATATGTTTATAAAAAGTGTTGTCAATAAAATACGCACCTTATTGCGCGACAGAAAGGTTGTTCAATATAATGCGCACCCTTACACTCTATCTAAAAAAATAACATGATACATAGGAATAAATAAAGTAATCTAAAAAATCAATAATTTAATTACGGTAAATGCGATCGATCTGAAAGATTGATACATTATTTTTATCATCGGTACGAAACAGTCTGCAAAAAATTCAGCTCGCTAGCTTACGAGGAAGTGGGTTAAAAATGGATCCAAAGTTTTGGCGACAAGCAAGCAATCAAGGGTTCAAACAAACAACCAGACACCACGAGTTAATAATATAAAGGATTTAAAAATGAATACTTGGAATATTTTTAAAAAGAAAGGTCATTATTGAATAAATCATCTTCAAATAAGATTCAGTTTAACTGTTTGTTGGTAACGTATCATGGTTAAAACATCTGGGGATAACATGCATTAGGAAATCATGATTAAATTACATTTATAAGATTAACACCGTTGGATTAACAATGGTTGTTGAGATAAGGAACACATGATTAACATGCCCTGGTTTGATTATGAATTTGTGATTAACATACATTCATATGATTAGGTACTGCATAGGTCAGGCAATCTATACATGGAAATTAATAAAGTCAAAGGGAAAAACAGAACATGGGGAATTGTTGGAAAATTCCGAGTCACACAATCTACAGTGTACCCAATCTACAGTGTACCCAATCTACAGTGTACCCAATCTACAGTGTACCCAATCTACAGTGTACCCAATCTACAGTGTACACAATCTACAGTGTACACAATCTACAGTGTACCCATCTACAGTGTACCCATCTACAGTGTACACAATCTACAGTGTACCCAATCTACAGTGTACCCAATCTACAGTGTACCCAATCTACAGTGTACCCAATCTACAGTGTACCCAATCTACAGTGTACCCAATCTACAGTGTACACAATCTACAGTGTACACAATCTACAGTGTACCCATCTAAAGTCTACACAATCTACAGTGTACACAATCTACATTGTACACCATTTACGTGTACCCAATCTACAGTGTACTTAATCTACAGTGTACACAATCTACAGTGTACACAATCATTGTACACAATCTACAGTCTACACAATCTACAGTCTACAGAATCTACAGTCTACACAATCTACAGTCTACAGTGTATACAATCTACAGTCTACAGTGTATACAATCTACACAATCTACAGTCTACACAATCTACAGTCTACACAATCTACAGTGTACACCAACACCATCTACATTGTACGTCATCTACAATCTACACAATCTACATTCTACACAATCTACATTCTACACAATCTACAGAATCTACATTCTACACAATCTACATTCTACACAATCTACATTCTACACAATCTACATTCTACACAATCTACAGTGTGCAACATGCAGGAGCAGTGGGAGGGGATGTACTAACGATGAGATCATATCTATCCGATAAAACCACCCACCGACCCACCAACATGTACTTGAGAGTATTCAGACAGTTTATCGTCTGCAGACATTAAACGTTGCTCATTAGTGCAAGGATCGCCCAGGGTCTCCTTCATTAGTTTAGTACTTTTAAAAAGATTACGGAGTCGTTTCCCTTGCAGTACTTAATTGACAGTCATGTCTGTAGGTCTGCTTCGTAGGTCACTCTAATTTATTCCTTTACCATAATTGGGGGGGGGGAGGGGTGGGGTGGGGTATCCTGAAAGGGGTGACATCCAATAAGAGAAGGAGACTATTATAAATATCACTACATTTCATATTACAGACCAAGATTTATTTTTAGAGTGTACGTTTGGTGACAGAGAGAGGGTGATATGTGAAAGTTATAGTGTAATTAGTAGAGAAGAGCGACTGAGAGAGATATGGGAGATATAGTGAGTGAGAGAGAGAGAGAGAGAGAGAGAGAGAGAGAGAGAGAGAGAGAGAGAGAGAGAGAGAGAGAGAGAGAGAGAGAGAAAGAGTGAGAGAGAAAGAAAGAAAAAGAAAGAGTGAGGAGAAATAGTGTACGAGAATGAGACAGTATTTGTGTGATAAGAAACGGAGAGAGAATTCAAGAAAGAATTCAAGAAAGAAAGAAAGAAAGAAAGCATGTAAGAAAGAAGAAAGAAAAGTAATTAAATGTTGAGAATGTGTAGGAAGTAGAAGAAATGTAAACAAAGTAAACAAGATATATGTACATTTTTTGTGATGTTACAGAGTTAGATAAAGAGAGTGGGAGTCGGAAAAAAAGGGGGGGGGGTTTGAATACAAATAATATGAAAGGAGTAAAATGGAGTCATTAAAGAAATAAAAAAGATAAATTTTGTCATTTAATTAACTCGAGTAATCGCCAACACTAATTACAGTGGACACTTTCGTTACCTCCCTTGCACTCTTACAAGGCTACCCGGAGTTCTTGCTCTGTGCACTTAGGTAAGAGTAGAGTTATAATGGGCATGGCGTGACACGAGTCGTTAGTGATGCGCGGTGTATGACCGAGGACAGTGCGAGTTGCAGATTTCACAATTAGGTTCTGTTGTCTTTGCTCTCTATGGGTTTTTAGCTCTAGCGTTAACGTGCGGAATAATGAGGTCAGTTTTATAATGATGAATAGAGTGACGTCTATTTTATGGCCCACTGGATAGCCATCCCATTCATCTTTTGTACTGAAATGTGCAGTCGCCTGGAAGCACTAGGGATGATGGGAAGATATTCAGATAAGCTTCAAAATATATTTTTTTTCATTTCTTGTACGAATTGAATGTATACGAGAGCAGTGCTTCTCAAACTTTTTAGTATGGCGGACCGGCAGGAATTTTTTTCCATTGCACCACGGACCGGTGCACGATTTTCCCTGCACTGACATTTTTTTCTGTCCTTTTTTTTTGAGAACATCTGCGGACCGGCAGCGGATGGCCCACTGACCGGCACCGGTCCGTGGACCACCACTTTGAGAAGTACTGTACCAGAGCATTCATATATGACGGGCATTGTAATATTTTCCCAAAATATTCACTAAAATCCACTTGCATAATATCTACAAATCAGACTTTAGGATTATCTTATCTTATCTGTTACAAACGATCCTTCTATACAGAAATTATTGCGTCCTATGCTTATGCTTGGTTCGTGTCTAGTCCTGATTTCTTATTAGAGTTATAAATGTTGATAAAGTGTTGGTTTTCCTGGTTTCCTCAGACCCATTCCACGCCAGAATTTCGGACGGGAAGATTGAGAATTTGTTTTGTGTTTGTTCTTGCGTACGGAATAAGAAAAGCGTTTTTATATTTACGTCTATCTGAGGGTTGTATTAAGTTATGTTCGTGTTGTCTTTCCAAATCAGGATTCAATAAGTATTAGAGCGTATTTTCATAAATGAAATAAAGGGAAAATATAATATAGTTGACACACTAGTTTTTAACAGTTAGTCCTTAACATTTTTCAGTAGTATTCGAAGTCTGTAAAATATGTAATTAAATTTGACGAAATTCTCCGAAACCCAGATGTGGGGCGATTTTTTTTTGGGGGGGGAGGTGGCGGCACATTTGTACAGTGATCCCCAAAGAGGGCTTAAAATTAAAAGGTTTCGTTTTAATAAGTAATTAAATCGGTCACAATTTAGCGGCTGCAGCATCCACAGTGACGAGCCTTCCTGGTAGATGATTGAAACCTGCCAATACATAGATCCTGGCAGATGATTGAAACCTGCCAATACATAGATCCTGGAAGATGATTGAAACCTGCCAATACATAGATCCTGGAAGATGATTGAAACCTGCCAATACATAGATCCTGGCAGATATTGAAACCTGCCAATACATAGATCCTGGAAGATGATTGAAACCTGCCAATACATAGATCCTGGCAGATGATTGAAACCTGCCAATACATAGATTCTGTCACAGATAGCAACCTGCCAATACATAGATTCTGTCACAGATAGCAGCCTGCCAATACATAGATTCTGTCACAGATAGCAAACTGCCAATACATAGATTCTGTCACAGATAGCAACCTGCCAATACATAGATTCTGTGCACAGATAGCAACCTGCCAATACATAGATTCTGTCACAGATAGCAACCTGCCAATACATAGATCCTGTGCACAGATTGCAACCTGCCAATACATAGATTCTGTCACAGATAGCAACCTGCCAATACATAGATTCTGTCACAGATAGCAACCTGCCAATACATAGATTCTGTCACAGATAGCAACCTTCCAATACATATGGTTTTATATGGATTCACGCTTGTTACGATATTAAAGTGCAGTCTTACACTAAATACATACTAAAATGACAATACATTGATTTGAAACATGCTCATTTTCAAATAGAAAATACTGCTTTTAGGGGGAGGGGTAACAGCTTTGTGATGTCATATTGGAGGGGGGGGGTCTACGTTTTTGTGACAAAGTGTGACGAGGGAGTGGGGAGTAAAAAATCGACCAAAATCGCGTAACGTCATTTATAGACGGGCCCTAAAGTAAAGATGTCTTTATTAGAAAATAAAAATGAGGACACAATACATTTTTGTGTTATAAATCAAGAGAAAAGCTTCATTTCTTGAATAAAATTGAAGTTTTATGTTTTTCCTCATTGCACAATCTTTCATGTATCAATGTTTTCAGCCATACCATGCTAAATAGTCAAAATAACTATTGATTTAGATAATCTTGGTGTATTCATTATTGATCTTAATTAATTTTTTTATTAACTTAATTTTAGAGAATCTATTTTAACACATTGCATTATTTAAGACATTGTTCGAATTAATTATATTATTTTAGGCAGGGTAACTTCTATCCTAAATATCTAAAAAAAACTTGAATAAATTAACTGGTCTTGAATTCATTTATTCTTTTTTTACCCGTGGGGTTCAAATATTCCTTGTTTGACATTGACACATGAGATATTTTGCGTACTCTAATTTGAAGGCAAAATTTCAAAGTCCAGTATATAAGCTGGTGTACGAAAATCTTATCTATTTTCTAAATTCGATATAACTGCCAAAAACTCCATGAATTTCTACAGTAATCTCATGTTATTATTATGAAGAATAAAACTTTCCGCGTAAAATTTTATTAAATGTCAAAGCATCCTTTAGTATTTAATTAGTTTCTCTGTGAGAAGCCTCTTATAAGCATTTTTGAACACTATACGTTTGTAAATAATTTCGGGCATCTTTAATATAAATTATAAATAAGCAAATAAAAAGATTTCATTGTGACTATCAAAGTTCCTGCGTCTGTTCGTGTGTTGAGCTTTTTGTCTTCATCTATCAATTCTTCTATAGTCTATAGCTTTAAAAATAACCTCAAAATGCATACCATGGTATATTCACTATTTTGTATCCTGAATTCTGTTTAATGCATTGCTTGTAGAAGCAATTTGATATTCCAAACGAAGTATGGACATTGAAAGGAATGCGTAACAACGATCTAGTGCAGTGCTTCTCAAAGTGGTGGTCCGCGGACCGTTGCCGGTCCGTGTGGCATCATCCGCCGGTCCGCGGAAGTTATCAAGAAATACATTTTTAATAAACTTATTATAATCCATAAGTTGTTCTAAATTTTGAGAACCAAAAATAGAATCTATCAAATTGTCACCCTGCGTCGTTTGATGGAGACAACAAAGGACCGATGGATATGTTTGAAAAGATAAGTTTTGATGCTGAGCATAAAACAACTGTGGACTCTTCTTCACAATTAGATAATGGAGACATACATGAAGCAGAAGCTTCATCAGCAAAACGGAGTCGTACTAGCTTCACTCGAGAATTTTATCCTTCGTACATTTGATTCGGTTTTAAATGCTCAGATGATGCTGGTATGCCAACACCTCAATGTGCTATTGATGCTGGTATGCTAACACCTCAATGTGCTATTGATGCTGGTATGTCAACACCTCAATGTGCTATTGATGCTGGTATGCTAACACCTCAATGTGCTATTGATGCTGGTATGCTAACACCTCAATGTGTTATTGATGCTGGTATCCTAACACCTCAATGTGCTATTGATGCTGGTATCCTAACACCTCAATGTGCTATTGATGCTGGTATGCCAACACCTCAATGTGCTATTGATGCTGGTATGCCAACACCTCTATGTGCTATTGATGCTGGTATGCCAACACCTCAATGTGCTATTGATGCTGGTATGCCAACACCTTAATGTGCTATTGATGCTGGTATGCCAACACATCAATGTGCTATTGATGCTGGTATCCCAACACCTCAATGTGCTATTGATGCTGGCATGCCAACACCTCAATGTGTTATTTGCGGCGAAATTATATCCAATGATGCAATGAACCCCTCAAAATCCCAGAGGCATTTAACTACATAAAGACATAAGTTTAAAGCTCAAAGAATTCTTCGAATGAAAGCGTGCTGATTTAAAAAGCTGTCAGAAAGTAATCTTTTATTCTTCAAAAAACGTGTACGTTTCAAGCTTAAAATTCATATAGTATAAGAAAGCACTGCGAATTGCCAAGGCTAAAAAACCATATACAGTAGGTCAGGCGCTCGTATTAGGATGCATTAAGTTGTTTGGTTGGAAAAGTGAGGTGAAACTGTGACAAAGAAAGTGGCACAGGTTCCATTCTTAAATGACACAATAACTTGACGCGTCGATGACATGGCCTGTGATCTTCATACGCAGCTATTAGAACAGTTGAGGAAGACTCGAGTATTAGCAGATTGGTTCGATTTGATTAGCAACAACTCTCGATAGTGCAGATGAAGAGCTCTATGTACCATCTCTACAAAAAGTTATCATTGAGCACTTGACAAAATTAATTGAAAGTTTTGAGTTCTACTTTCCTACAGAAGATGAACCATGAAGGTAATGGATGGATACGCAATCCATTTATAAATTCGAACGTTGACCTGTCTGTAACTTTGAAAGTTAAATTGCTGGAGTTAGCGGTGGAAGTAGTTTTTAAAATGAATTTTGGAACAATGACCTCTGACCTCTCTTGCATTCTTTTGGATTCACGTGAGTGTAGAATATCCTGAACTTGCTGAAATAGCTCTCAAGTCTATTCTTCCATCGTCTTCATCTTACCTATATGAGACTGGTGTTTCAAAGATGAGCCTTATTAAGACAAAGTACAGTAACAGTTTGGATGTTTGTTCTCCATTGCGTGTAGCGTTGTCCTCAATTGAGCCAAGGATAAACTTGCAACAAGTAGTAACAAGTAAGCAGGCTCACCAGAGCCATTTGTTTAAGTTAAACTTTGATCATAAACTTACACATGTAATTACTATATTTACTACATTATTTTAAAAATTAATATGGATGAATTTTTATATTAAATTTTATGTTCACTTTAATAAAACGTAGTCTTAAGTTGGGATATAAATTTATTAAAGAACTATCAACTTAAAAACGCATATAGTAAATGAGCATCAAGCATTCAAAGCTTAAGTTTATTCTTTTTCTAAATTGTTCGATGACATGACATGTCATTTAACAAGCCAAATTCATGCTTAATCTTGTAGGGCTTTAGGCCATTAAGGGGCATATTTTTGATATCACGTCAGTACAGGGAAAATCACCTCAGTACGGGAAAATAGAGTACCGGTCCGTGGTGCAATGGGAAAAAATCATGCCGGTCCGTCATACGAAAAAGTTTGAGAAGCATTGATCTACTGTACTAAAACAGTTAGAGTTAGAGAGTATTATGTAAACAATATTGATTAAATGAACTTTTCTTGCGAGATTTGACATTTAATTTTTTGCGTTTTTCTTTAACTCCTGCATACTTTTCAGCCATGAAGAAATATTAACACACGTTGGGCCTCTGCAGTCCATTATTTTAAGATTATCATTTATTTAAAATCTTTTTAGAAATTTCGTAAGAACCTCTTGCAACTTTGTTTAGTTCTTTATTAATAGTTTATTCTTTTTATCCAATCTATGATTCTTTCCAATTGCATGGTATTGTTGAGTACTTGTTCATGAGTGGCTACTTTTGTGTTTGTGTGTGTCAAGTTTTAATTCCATTAGTTAAGCAATTTTATTCATCATTTTTATTAATTCCACAAAATAAAGACATTAACATTAAAATAATTTTGCTTTGAAAGAAAAGACCATATAACTAGACCATATAACTAGACCATATAACTAGACCATATAAATACGCCAACAAATTTGTTCCAGTAGTTTACCTACGTTAAAATCTATTAAATGTACCAGCACATAATTGTCATGTTCGTACACTACTTCAGCCCCAATGTTTTTCAGCTCAGTACCATTAGTATTAGAAGTCTTTAGATTAATAAAAGAATAGGAGTTTGAAATTTTGGCATTAGAAACGTCTACATATTTTAATATAGTTTCTTCCTTTAAAAAAAAAGTATCTTGTTTTTTTATTTTATTTTGTTAACATTTTTTATAAAGTTATTTATTTTTAGAGGCTAATTAACAAAGAGGAATTAGCCGCCCCCATCCCCCCCCAACAATGTGCCGCTTGGAGAATTCGATTCGCTCATGTTTCAAATTGATAGGGTACAGTAAGATTTGCTTTTACAACAGGAAAAGCTGTCAAATTTTAAGAACCAATTAAGTTGATACCACATCAGGCTGTGTTTTTTTCACAACAGTAGCATTAGTATCAGAAGAATTTAAGAAGTTCTGGCAGTTAAAACGTTCACATGCTTGATATTTCCTTTATTTCTTTTATTAATTTCTTATTTGGCTGTTATTTTATTTCGATTAAAAACTCCAATTTCTTATAAAATTTTCATTGTTAGAAATTATATTTAAAAACTACTAGGAATTTACCACCCCTGGCAAAGTGAGGCCCGGGGCAGTCGCCCCCCTGCCCCCCCCCTCGCTACGCCACTGGACTGTTATCATCATAGTTATCTCTACGATTCAAGAAGGCGATGGAATAATAAAATCTGAATTCTCTGAAATTATATCACTGAAGTTGCACTCGGGAATGATTTAACACTATTGTGTTTGTGACGTGATACGTTTTAAAGAGAGAAGAATTATAATGATTCTACTTTTGATATATTCACACGGCAAAAGTGGTTGCAGCAGAATCATTTTTTTCCGGGCTGCGACCATTTTTTTTGGGGGGGGGGTAAATTCAAGTAACCCGCGATGCCAGATACAATGTACAATTTTAAATTAGGTATTTGCTGTTGTTTTTTGAAGCGTACGAAAGTATATGGTTAATACATATTTGTTTTAATTTTGTTTTATAATAACTAATTTATTGCGATTGTTGAAAGTCCATGTTACTACTAACCAGCCCCAAAATTCGTGGGTGAGTTTTTGTTAACGACAAACCTTATGTCATCCTCAACATTTGATTTATTTATTTATGTTGACGAAATATGCAGATAAAAATGGAACTGCTCAAAAGGCAAACACCGCGACATTTGGTATGAATGATACATGCAACACCGGAATTGTGTGAGCAATTTTTCATTAAGCAAGTTAAGCGCAGAGGAATCATTCGCAATTATTCAAGAATTCATTTTGTTAATTTTTATGAATGCTTGCTACACGGCATATCAACTCAAGACTCCATTAAAAATAAAAATTGCATTATGGTGAATATATTTTTAATTTACTGTAAAAATTGGCGACCCCTCAGAAAACCCGAGGCGATCCTCTTGGGGCTCTCCCTCCATAGGTTGGGAGCTCGTGCATTAAAAAAAATGTAATAAGTCCGTGAACTTAAAATATAAAACACAAAATGAGTTTTTTTTTAAAAAGCAGCACTGTCTAGAAACAGTGTCAAAAGCGCAGAACTGTCTTGAAATGGCAGAGAAGTAGTGCCTCAGAAACAGACACAGATAACGATTTGTGCCGTTTCAATGAAACTGAAGTGTGTGCAGAGCAACTAATGACCGGCTTCATCCGCCCCAACCATCACAATCATTAACATCTCTGAGACCAGAACTGTAGTTGTACAGAACAATAAACATATCTAGAGAGGGAATTCGTTTTCAAGGTCATGTATAGCTATTCTCGTGCAGTAATGACTCCTCTTACTTCAGTGCATGACGTAGACAATACCGTCTGGTAGACGCAACGATTAGCTCGTCACTGCCTTCAACTGCTGTTTTGTTGGAGGCTATTCCTGTATGCATGTATATTGATGGCTCCTGCTATTTGTGTGATACAAAGAGGTGTGTGATCGTGTGTGTGTCTGTGTCCGTCTCTATTCATTCATCTTCTTTTCTGTCTGTCGGTCTCGCTTTCTTTATCTCTAACTCTGTCTTTCCCTCTTTTTGATTTTGTCTGTCACTTTGCTTTTCTGTCAATCCCTTCTTTTTTCTGCTTTCTTGTCGGTCTGTTTCTCTCTCACACTCTTTCTTTCTGTTGTTCTTTCTGTCCTTTTTCTGTCTTCCTTTCTTTCTGTCTTTCTTAATCCCCGTTTCTCTCTTCCTATTTATTCTCTCATTCTTTCTCTCTCTCTCTCTCTCTCTCTGGTCAAATAATACTACCACCAATAAAGTCCATTTCAGCTGCGCGGTTGCGCGGCCGTGAAGATATCTGACAGGCGCCACGCAGTAGTTTAGATTGAACGCGAAACAAGTTTTGTAAAATATTGCACAAAATATGGACGCTCTGCAACTTTGCACACGAGTTGTTTTTTTACTTTGCCCATGGAACAACAAACCTTGAAGGGAACATTGACTACCACGTAATTGAAATATAAGCCCTCGCCGATAAATTTTTCGCATACAAACGTTTACGATTACAACATTTTTTAGAAATCATTTTAGAACCACCGGCACCAACAAAACGCTATGTAGTTACTCACTGGTTTCAAGGCGCCAGCCCGACCATTGATATTGTCAAGGTCATCCTAGAAGTCACAATTGATCAGTCACACGCCCCCCCCCTTTTCCTTTCCATTCTCCCCCTTCCATAACCAATTATTATTTATAGAGTTTTCTCGTCAGGCCAACAGAGTAGAGCGCCCATTGTTTTCAAAATAATAAGATCGTCAATTTTTAGAAACATCAGAGAGTTATATTTTTGTCTTGGTTTATCTTTTCAGGACCACGAGAGAAATATAGATCCCTGTCACCAAAAAAGATGGATACATAAGCCACTATCATCAAATTAAATGGATACATAAGCCACAGTCATCAAACAAGATGGATACCTAAAAAAGGATATATAAATCCTTGTCAAAATACAAGATGGATGTTGTGTTATTTTCTGACAGTTTAGAAAAACACACACACCTAAGTCTTATTTTTTAATTGCAATTTCAATTTCAAATGTGAGCAATAATTTGTAATCGTTTCATTGAAGTCTTTCAAGTTAATTGCAAAACAAAAATAAGCAAGAAATAACAAGAAAAACTAATTTGAAGAGGTTAGTTAAAGATGAAGCCTTTCAGTTCATCAAATGGCAAAATATTTTTAAAACCTTGAAATGGCGGCTGATTAAGTCTGTGATGAGGGTAACTAAACACGATTATAACTGATGATAAGACGTCTAAACAAGTTGCCTGGCTACTGTAAATCGTGATGAATCTTTGTAAATATCACGTCATTAAGCAAAATGAGTAACAAAGCAGATTAATTTTTGCGATCCACAACACTGGACTATGCTAGGAGGAAAGCAAAATGAAATGGAATTTCATTAAAGATTTTACGGAGTTCATAATTTCAACGTATGTAAACTGAAAGATACTTGTCCCGTTTTTCCGAAACATTTATTCTTGATCAAAATGCTGAATTTAAGGTATCGAAATTCGGGCCATTCCCAAAATGAATAACACCACAAGAGCCGTCAAAGTCTCTAACACGAGCTCATTGAATTCCGACCTGGAGTTCATCATCCTGTGTGTATTCGTTGTCGCCCTCATGGTGACGCTAGTCACGAATACGATTACAGTGGTCGTCATGGCCCGGACCCCCGTGCTACGAACGTGCACCAACGCCTTCATAGTCTCCCTGTCTGCCAGCGACATCCTGTTCGCGCTGCTGATGCTCGGACTCTCCCTGGGCACTCTCGTCCGTCGGTTCTTCCGCTTCGACGTGGATGCCGTCACGTTTCAGACCGTCACGGCGTTCGCCTGGGGGATTCAGATCCACGGCAGCAACGGCACCCTCGTTCTGGTGTCGGTGGAGCGGTGGCTGTACATCACCCAGCCGTTTCTCTACCAGAGGTTCGTCTCCGCCAGGACGGTGGTGGCGAGCATTGCGGTCACGTGGGTGGTGTCCCTGGCGGTGAACGTCCCGTACCTGTGCTTCAACCGCAGCCTGTACATGCCGAAATCGTACTTCGTCGTGTCGACCACGTACGTCAACCCGGTCATACACACGGCGTGCTGTCTGACCCTCTCGGCTATATACACGCACATCTGTTTTATAACACTAAAGCACGTCAAGAGGATCTCAAATATGAAGAGACAGGCCTCGCGAAACCGACCTCTGCAGAACGGAAACGCCCCGTCTGCCGGAAGGACCACGTCCCTATACGCAGAGAGCTGGAAGTCCGTCAAGCTTCTCATTACGATCTGCGGTATTTTTTTCGTCTTCGTCAGCCCTTACGCGTACTACATCGCGTACGTGCAGACCCATCCGCCCGTAGCGGGGAGCTCCACCTGGCTGCTGTTTTTTCTGCTGCTGCTCACTCTGTTCCACTGCTCCAACTTCTTCGTCTACTCGCTCGGAATACGGCATTTCAAGAACGTCATCAGGAGACAGGCGCGACGCCTCCGCTGCTGTAGGGGTTCCAGGGTGGCCGCCCATGGGGAGACGACTTTCGGGTCTCAGTTTGAGATGGAGACCAGGACTCAGCAAGTCTCGTATCTGTCCACGCATTACAACTAGAGCTGGGGGGGGGGCTCCCATTTCAAGATAATAGTTCAAAGATCATAGTTTAAGGTGACGATAGAACGTCGACCAATAGTGTTGTTTTGTCTACAGTGAACAGTCTCAAGTGCATCGAACTTGGGGCTAAAAAATAATGTGCATATTATAACCAAATGACGAGTTTGGGTGATGATTTCTAACAATACCTTGGTCTTGATCAACATCTTCATTAGCCGCTTTGAGATACAGTGACTATTTTGGACACGTGCCCTTTCGGCCTGTACCAACGCCCATGTCGTAATAATCCCTCCTAATAACGAAATGTTTTAATAGCTATCAGAGCAGTGAAGATGGCTTCAGCTTATTTCTCTTCCCGAATTCCATGTTTCATTTATGACATTTAACTTCACTCACGGGCTAGTCTTACTCATATTTTTCAAACATTCCATAAACAATATCTACTCCATCAAACTAAATAAATACAGCAAAACCGTAATGTAGAGTCTGGACATATCGGGGCAGTTGCCAAGGGTGCCAGCTCAAAAGGGCGCCACTAAATCTATAATTTTTAAAATTTGTATTTAAATAAATACAGTCGGACCTCTCTAAATGGAACTCAAAAGGACCCGAAAAAACAATTCGACTTACGGAGTTTTTGAGTTAATTTCAAAATTAAAAACCCGATGACATGTTTCATTTAGATCTTCTAAATGTTCTGCTACATGGGAATTGTAAGAATCGTATCCAAATATCGAACTAGCTCTGAAGACATTTCTTACTATGCTAACCACAGTAGCCACTGCTGAAACTAAAATTTATCAAAAATCACTTGAGATCGATTTCAGGTCAACAACGCACATCATCTCTAGCTCTTCTTTCCATCGAAAGTGAACTTACCAGTCAAATAAACTTCGATGAAATAATCACTAATTTGCAAACATTAAAGCAAGAAAAGTTAACTTTTGAACATTTGATATGGGACATAGGAGTGGATCGGTGGAGTGTTACTTAAATTTACTTTTAATTGTGAGTTTCTATCGTTTTGTATGAGATAATGAGTATGACACAATTGACACTATTGTTTTTATTTATAATACAATGATATGATACTTCAAGTTTTGCTGTAGTCTTTATTAACGCAACAATATCCCGTTTTATCCACCAATTTATTTGGTATTATTTTGTAAATAATAAACTTTAAATAAGTATTGTTTCTGTGTTATGCATTTTTTATATTCACGTTGTATGACTGTCACTGTCAGACTACGTAATTATTGTCATAAATAAAATAAGAGAATTTTTATTTTCGAAAAATGAAAAACTCGCAAAGCTGAAGAAACTTGTCAATTAAAATAAATTAGCCAAGGGTTCCAAAAACCTAGTTACGCCTCTGCAAGTGTTTGAGTTGAATAAAAACGTAGGGTAAAAACAACACGACGAAAAACATTTTTTCCAAAACTGAACAATATTTTTTTTCCAAAGGGGCCGTCCATAAAGAACGTCACGCTATTTTTGACGATTTTTAACTCCCCCCTCCCCCTGTCATAACTGTCACACATCTTGGACACCCCCCCCCCAAAGTACGTCACACTTTCGAACAAAATGTTTTTTATTAACGAAATAATCAAAATTTAATATAAAACAGCGTGACGTCACACATTGCCGGACCCCCCCTCGCCCCTGTCACACTTTCATACACCCCTTCCCCCCCTCTGGAGCGTGACGTACTTTATGGACGGCCCCAAGTTAAAAAAAATAATGTAATTTTTTTTTATTTGAATGTAAGCTATATTCGTATGGCTTGATTATTCTTAAATTTACCCACAATAATTGGTATAGTAGGTGAAGGTTATTTATGAATTATTTCCATCAATAGAACAAGACATCTTATACAATTTTTCCCCGCCCCACCCCCATATTGATTTCGCGCTTCTCCATAAACTTCCTATGACGTCATCGAATTGTAATAAAACAGATAACATCAACATACTTCGGCTGTGGCATGTTTATGTCTGAGATAATGCTACCCAGAGACCACGTGACACGTGTACATAAATTATGTATTCTATCATCAACTATTTATCTCCGCGCCACAGTTTTCACCTCAAGTCTGTCTCGTTGCCTGAAAGTGCCCCTGGGTATTGTCTGTGCCCCTGGGTATTGCCTGTGCCCCTGGGTGTTGCCTGTGCCCCTGGGTGTTGCCTGTGCCCCTGGGTATTGCCTGTGCCCCTGGGTATTGCCTGTGCCCCTGGGTATTGCCTGTGCCCCTGGGTATTGCCTGTGCCCCTGGGTATTGCCTGTGCCCCTGGGTATTGCCTGTGCCCCTGGGTATTGCCTGTGCCCCTGGGTATTGCCTGTGCCCCTGGGTATTGCCTGTGCCCCTGGGTATTGCCTGTGCCCCTGGGTATTGCCTGTGCCCCTGGGTATTGCCTGTGCCCCTGGGTATTGCCTCCGCCCCTGGGTATTGTCTCCGCCCCTGGGTATTGTCTCCGCCCCTGGGTATTGTCTCCGCCCCTGGGTATTGTCTCCGCCCCTGGGTATTGTCTCCGCCCCTGGGTATTGTCTCCGCCCCTGGGTATTGTCTCCGCCCCTGGGTATTGTCTCCGCCCCTGGGTATTGTCTCCGCCCCTGGGTATTGTCTCCGCCCCTGGGTATTGTCTCCGCCCCTGGGTATTGTCTCCACCCCTGGGTATTGTCTCCACCCCTGGGTATTGTCTCCGCCCCTGGGTATTGTCTCCGCCCCTGGGTATTGTCTCCGCCCCTGGGTATTGTCTCCACCCCTGGGTATTGTCTCCACCCCTGGGTATTGTCTCCACCCCTGGGTATTGTCTCCACCCCTGGGTATTGTCTCTGCCCCTGGGTATTGTCTCCGCCCCTTAGTACGGGTCTGAGGTTCTCCTCTAGTGTCGTCATGTTGTCACGAACATCTTCAATAGACACTTGCATAGAACTATCAGTATGAACACAAATAACATTGTCAATCACTAAAGTATATTTTCATTGCCAATCACAAAAGTGTATTTTCATTGGCAATCACTAAAGTATATTTTCATTGTCAATCATTAAAGTATATTTTCATTGTCAAGGGTGCACAGTGTTAACAAATGTGAATGATTCTTTTCTACCTCATCCCTCCACTATTTTTCTAATTCTCTCTTAATTGTCTTCTCTATCTCAAACCCTCTTACTTTAGTTTCTCTGTCTCTCTCTCTCTCTCTCTCTCTCTCTCGCTTCCTTTCTCTTATTCATTCTCCATTGTACCCTATTTCTCTCTTTTTCTCTCTACCTTTCTCTCTCTCCGATTTCCTTAAACTTTCTTTATATTTGTCAACCCTTTTATCCTTTTCTATCTCTCATTCTCTTTATTTCTCTCTTTATCTTAATATCTATCTATCGCTCGCTCTCTTAAGACAGTGTGTATTTTAAATAATGTTTATTTTTTTTACAAATTGTATTGTATTCCTATTCTTAAGAGATATAGCATTTAATAACAATGATCTTGAATTATAACGTATGACAATTTCTAGACCAAAAAGTGGGAGATTTCATTTTAAGCTTTGTTTGTTGCTGTTTTATTTTTTTAAAGTTTTAATTAGAAGCTTTTTAATTTTGCGTAAGACGGGATATCAAAGAAGGTTTTAAATTGTGTTTTATTTTGATTTTTAAAAAAAGGTTAAAGAGACAGAAAGGGAAAGAGTGAGAGTGTGTGTGTGTGTGTGAGAGAGAGAGAGAGGGGGGGAGAGAGAGAGAGAGAGAGAGAGAGAGAGAGAGAGAGAGAGAGAGAGAGAAAGAGAGAGAGAGAGAGAGAGAGAGAGAGAGAGAGAGAGAGATTAAGAGTGAAGGCAAGAGATAATACGAAAAAGAAATAAGAGAGAGAGTAGGAAGTTGCCTGGGGAAAAGAAGAAGGATGAAAGAACAATAGAAAGCGAGACGAGAGTAACAGGAGAGGGACAGGGGGGGGGGATTAAAAATAGAAACATCAAAATGTTAATTAATGAATTATTAAAGTGTTCTTCGCCTTTATTTAAAACATTGATTAATTTATAACATAGCAATTGTATTTAATGGCAGTCTTTACGCACAACATATTGACCATAGTTAAAACACTTTAAATAAAATGTTTACAGTCATGTTCGAATACAGGGAATATTTCATGCATTTAAAAAAATATATATTTTAAAACATGTAGTTAAAAGTATACAATCATATAATAAAATAAAACATGTAGTTAAAAGTATACATTTATATAATAAAATAAAACATGTAGTTAAAAGTATACATTTATATAATAAAATAAAACATGTAGTTAAAAGTATACATTTATATAATAAAATAAAACATGTAGTTAAAAGTATACATTTATAGGATATAATAAAACATTTTAAGTTGTATTTCCGAGACATAATTTAATTTTAATCTGCACACTTTTACGATGCCTCGCAAATCAAAATGTTATATTGCGGAAGAGGGCCGATCTTAGGCCACTGCAAATTATGCGGCCGCAGTGGGACCGCACTTTCATAGGTCCCCCCAATCTTAATTTACTCTCATTATCCGTTACTTCCTTACCCCTACCCAGATTAGGACCTGCGCAATTCTTTTCACATACTATAAGCCGCATTGGGCCCCGAAAGTGCTAAAACCTACCCAGTTGCGGAAGCTTTGTTAGACTTTAAAACCGTCTCAGTAAAAAATTGTGTACATTTGACATTGTGTCAGATTCATTACTGGAGAATTTCAAAACTGACAAGAGTAGCAGCCTTAGTTAAATCATTAAACCTTGAAACACTAGAGGATAGAAGAACAAAGAGCAAAATATTAATAATACATAATGCAATTAATTATAATTGGGAAATACAAAACAAAGATTATGTAATTCAACCCTCAGATAGACATAGGGATAAAATTATCTATATATATATAATTCACCAAAAACAAGAGCGAGTATTGTGCAAACAAGCATGACGAATGACCCTCGCTGGGGTCGACCAATCGCCGTTTATTTATTGACAAGCTAATGTGGTGGAGAGTGTGTGTGTGTGGGGGGAGGGTCATCGAGACCAACAATGCTTCTTGAGTTCACTTGCGTTGCTCCTTCACAGACTAACATGCATTTCGTAGTGTAGTGGTTATTACATTCGCGGAAATTCCTGGGTTCAAGACCCAGCTGTAGTAGTATTTTTCCATTTCTAAAAATGTTTATGTTTGTATCCGTTCTTTACCGCCTTTCTTTGTACTATCTATGAGCAAGCCTGCGGCGTATGTTACGCCGCGTGTCGTATCTAGTTTTTCTTATTCCGAATGCAAGAACAAGAAAGTAAAAATTCTCGTTTTTCCCGTCTGGAATTCGGGTGGGGAATGGATTGCCTGAGGAAACCAACACTCTATCAACATTTAAATCTAATAAAAATGCACAATAATAAAACATGGATAAGCGTAGGACGCAATGATTTTCATTATAGAAGGGGCGTTTATAACAGATAAGATAAGATAGTCGTATGGGTTAAAAATAAATAGAAGTAAAAAAAAAGATTTTTAAAAACCACGTTTTTTAGAAGCGGACTAAAAAGAAGAAAATAATTTAAAAACTTATTAGTTCAAGTACTTCGATTTAAAATGACTAAAAACGTGGGGCGGGTGCTTATGAGGTTTAACATATGCGGTTCACTCATTCTCTCACTTATAGATCTCTTTTGCCTTCTAAATTAGAAATCTTTAATTCTTATACCAAACACCCGCCCCACGTTTTTAGTCATATTAATGCGAAGTACTTGAACTAATAAGTTTTTAAATTATTTTCTTCTTTTTAGTCCGCTTCTAAAAACGTGGTTTTAAAAAATCTTTTTTTTTACTTCTATTTATTTTATTCTTTTTAGTCCACTTATAACAACCTGGTTTTTAAAAATATTTTTTTTACCTCTATTTATTTTAACAACCACCTCACAAGCGCCCGCCCAACGTTTTAAAAACATTGTGATGTGGTCACGGGGCGAACTCACGGATGTCAACAAAAGCCGACGGTACAGATGCTTTTATATAGACTATAGATAAACTTAAAAGTTCAATAATTTAATAACGGTACATTTGATCGATCTGAAATTTTGATACAATGCATTGTCATCCAAGATCTATCTGTGGTAAAATTTTCAGATCACTAGGACCATCAGAAGTGGTTCAATTTTACGTTGGCAGATTTGAAAAAAATCTTGGACAAACAAACAATACCCAACGAAAGCGAGTTAATAAAAACGTGGTAATAAGAAACGAAAACTCTGAGCGATATAAGACACATGCTCGTTTAAAACTTTTTACTTTTCATCGTCTTGATTTTCTATTTACGATTTTATTCTGTGATTGGATTCGTCTTGCATATCCATGGTGACTTGTTATCAGAGTTTGTCTACATCTTTGAAGTCAATCGTCGGTGGTGGTAGTATATCTTCTGTTTGACTATTTTAAAAAAAGATTGCTTGCCCATGCACAGCTAATGGTAAACGGCATTTCTTAAACAATTGTTGTCCGATGAGTTCAATAATCAATAAGGACAATATAAGTATTAAAACTGAGATAAATAAAACATTTGCTGGTTTTTAAGACTTAAAAAAAAAGCATAACTGGATTAGAGAAGGAAAAAAAAAGGGGGATTAAAATTGTTCAAGTAAACTTTGCTTAAAATCGTATTCGCAATAACTGACATTTAATTTATACAACTATAACATTTTAATTATTTCTGAATTCAGTTTTGTCCCAAACAGTCTCATCTCCACTTCACCCCTCACCTCTCACCCCAATAGCCACAGTGTATCCTCAGTGGTGTAAGAGGAGATGTTGTGGACATTTGTTATGAATGATCTCATCGTGGAAAAACAAAATTTTACATCATCATAGGTTGTTCTTACACTGTCCCTGGACCAAACCACGGAGCTTTTTGTTTCCAGCCCAATTCTCTAAATCAACCTCAACCAGAGAGAAAACACCAACAACGCCAACCCTACGACTAGATCCCCTCCCCAACCCTCCCCGCTCACCACCTAACACTCTCACCGTCGACAGACGTCACTCGACTTTCAATTCCCGCGGCCAGGTAAGTGCGGGGACTTTGAGATAAGACCCCGCGGTCTTCCCAGTTTATAAAATGTCATTTGCGACCACATCTCCTAATTAATGGTTGAGTCAAGGGATTTTCTTTCCTCCGTGTTAACAAAACGCAAAATTTAACAATGACATGCAAGCAGCGAGACACCGTGACGTTTAATGTTAACTTGATTATTTGACTTATTCGATTAGCAGAGTGGACAAGTTTTATTTATTTAAATAATCTATTTGTATTACAAAAATTCCGAAATTCTTATCGCTGCATCAGAGCTGTATCAGATGTGTATTGGTTATTGAATGAGAGTTGTATCAGATGTGTATTGGTTATTGAATGAGAGTTGTATCAGATGTGTATTGGTTATTGAATGAGAGTTGTATCAGATGTGTATTAGTTGAGAGTTGTATCAGATGTGTATTAGTTGAGAGTTGTATCAGATGTGTATTAGTTATTGAATGAGAGTTGTATCAGATGTGTATTAGTTGAGAGTTGTATCAGATGTGTATTGGTTATTGAATGAGAGTTGTATCAGATGTGTATTGGTTATTGAATGCGAGTTGTATCAGATTTGTATTAGTTATTGAATGAGAGTTGTGTCACATGTGTATTAGTTATTGAATGAGAGTTGTACCGGAAATGATAAAATTAAGAGTGCACACACAAGTTTTTATCTTTCTTTTAAATACAAACTCAAAGAAGAACTCAACGGAGTTTAAAGACATTATTTTTTAAGGGGCGGGAAATGAATTTTAGAAATATTTCAACAAAAGGAAAACATAATAGATTATGTTAATTTCCAAAGTACTAAAAATTACCTTCAGAAAAACAAGTTGAGATATTCATCAGCCAAGGGGCAGAATTAGAATGATATGGCGACCTGATCAAACAACACTGGTCCAGTTAACAAAGACGTGATGCTTTAAATGTAAGGCACCGCTAGAAACTTTATCCATTAATTAACAGACTTTGTTACGACCACCAGTGGCGGAGGTAGGAGGTCGGGAGAGGTGGTTCAACCTGGGGGGGGGAGGGAGGGAGTAAATGCTCGCAATTGAAGCTGCATAAAGATAGACGCTCCCTTACTGGCCCGAAACTTAACAACGGCAACTAATGGGAAACCTAACGACGATGAGAGGAAAACCTACAATGGTTATGATTAGGAAACCTATAACGATGATGATTGGGAAAGATAACATCGACATTGAGTGGGAAACCTAATTACGGCAAAGATGAGGAAACCTATATAACAACGGCAATGGGTGGGAAACCTACTTATGACAATATTTGGGCAACCTACTTATGACAATATTTGGGTAACCTACTTATGACAATATTTGGGCAACTCAACTACGCCAATGAGCTAAGAGGATGACTAAGGCCTAAACTTGGACTTTGTTACACCATATCTTTTTGTCGTTGTCACCCGATTAAAGAATGCAAATGTGAGAATTTCAATTAAATTTTTTTTTAAATATATTAAAAAGACATTTTTACTGTCGGGTCTTAGGATAACCCAAGTGAGTGTCTATTGGTATTCGACTACCAACCAATAGCAGGTCCCTGCGGCTGCGGCTATTTGTAGTCAGTTATTTATAGCATCCAATGGAATTTAAGGAACACTTAATAGCTGTAATAGCTATAGATATAACGATTCAAAATTTACCAATGTACCGAACTTCCTTAGTCTCATGATAAAGAGTTAGACTGCTGAACTGATTGATGAAGATCAGACACGGGTTCGATTTTCGGTTGAGCTTAATGTTTTTTTCTTTCTTTTAAGTTTTAGGGTCAAGGTTAGGGATAGTTGTTAATTTTTTTACATTAAAATAGAAAAACAAATATAGTATAGGCCTAATATAGTATATTATATAGGGACTAAAACTAATGAAATCCATTTAAAATTCTTATAATTACGATTAAATTAGATATTTTAGTTTTAGGGTCAGGGTTAGGGTTAGTTGTCTATTTTTTACATTAAAACACTACATGAAACTCAGAATATCACCTAGTAGTAGTTTTATTAACAATTAATAATAGCGAACTACCAATAGCCGACAACCGGAAATGGCTATTTGTAGTCGAGTACCAATAGCTCTCAATAGCCGCAGCCTAACCAAATTCACACCGGATTGTGTTTCCCTTGTTTATAAATTGTCCACCCAGCTCCGAATGTGTACCTGACACTAGTTAGGGAAACAAAGGCGGCTGGGAATAGCTTGGTCCTCATAGCCGTGGCCCATGAACGCTGCGTCACTTGTCCCTCGCCAATACGTTCTTAGCAGAGCGTAGGACGCAAACATCTTTGGTATAGATTGAGCGTCTGTAACAGATACAATAAACCTGCCTGCGATCTCAGGTTAAAATATTTCCATTTTTAAAAAAAGGTAACTTTGTAATTAACTGTTTCTATTTTTGTCTGTAGCAATCAATTGTACTTCCTTCAAACATTGACCGGGAGATTATATTTAAAACTAGTGGTCCCTTGAATCGGTCGCCATAATTAGATCTGCGCGTCCAAATGAAATTCGGCCATTCAAATTCTACAAAATACACGCAAACAAAAAAACTTGAGTTGCTTTAAAAAAAAAGAAATAAAATAGCCTTACATTATACAAGCCGTAGATTTACGAGCTCCATTTAAAAAAATTGGATGAAATGAGGATATTAAACAAGAGTCTGTGACTTTTAGGTTCAGAAGAGAGAAAAAAAATTGGGATGTTTTTATAGGATTGGGATTGCACAGGATGTGATTTATTTTTTATGACAGTCAAATGGGTTTTCATTGGTGGTTTTATGACAGTCAGATGGGTTTTCATTGGTGGTTTTATGACAGTCAGATGGGTTTTCATTGGTGGTTTTATGACAGTCAGACGTGTTTTCATTGGTGGTTTTAAGCACAAGGCACATCAGGCTGGTTGTTTAGTACGTTGTCTGTTCCTCTGAGGGTTCGACACATGGGAAAAGTTCCGTCTTTATAGGAGCGGAATTTTGTTTTGTTTTTCTGGCAAGAACACAAAAAACTGTTTGCATTAAAGTCCTAGATGATTTCTCAACGACACGAATACCAAAACACGCATATGCGATTCATCCAAGTTAAAAAATTTTTAATATAATGAGATTTAAATGTGTAACTGCTTTTTTTTTAGTTCAACAGATCACTTAGTAGGTATTTCTATACATTCGTAATGCCCCTGACTTTGTTTCTGGAAAATATCGTATTGTGATCATGTGTTTGTGATGCGTTGTGGTCATGTGTTAGTCTGGTGTTATGGCCATGTGATTGTATGGTGTTATTGTCATGTTTTCGTCAGGTGTTATGGTCATGTTTTCGTGTGGTGCTGTGGTCATAGGTTTATATGGTGTTGTGTTCATCTGTTTGTATGATGCTGTTGTTATGTGTTCATGTGGTGTTGTGGTCATAGGTTTATATGGTGTTGTGGTCATCTGTTTGTATGATGCTGTTGTTATGTGTTCATGTGGTGTTGTGTTCATGTGGTGTTGTGGTCATGTGTTCATGTGGTGTTGTGGTCATGTGTTCAAGTGGTGTTGTGGTCATCTGTTTGTATGATGCTGTTGTTATGTGTTCGTGTGGTGATGTTCACGTGAGAACTTGTTGAAAAGGACGTTATTTTTTTCTTTGTTCTTACGGTATCGTTTTTTTCCCCAGTTTCCTATTTTTTTATTTATAGAAACTTTTAAAAAAAATACAAATCAATGCATGAACAGGAATTGTTACCAATTTTGAAACTTTCTATGTACATTGTGTTGATAATCCAGGACGAAAAGCAGTAGACTTAAAGAATTAAATCTTGCAACCCAAAGAACACCGACAGAACTTCCCAGGTTGCCATGATATGAACAACAAAACCCACATTCATGATCGTTACATCATCGACGGAAACGGCCCAGGTTGTCATGATATCATCGGAAAAGTCCCCCCCCCCGGGCCCCGTTGCACCATTTTTGGTACAGTCCAAACTTTGCCTTTACTGTAAAGATCTATTTTGAGGCTCCTCTCATTGCACAGCCTTAATTTAATCAACGTTCTTTCTCCTACGTGCTACGCATCAAGTCTCTAATGATCCCAATTTCTAAATCAGCATTTAAACAGAAAAGAGACTCGGCAATAACATCAATTACTTTCAGATCCCAACGATACGGTCTTTCCACGGTAACGATTATTTTCTTTTAGACCGATATCATTTTGAGTTTTCCTGAGCTCTATGGGGGCTATGTACCCAGACTCGGAAACCAAACTACGATTACGATATCAGGGAATCGATTTCTTCCTCTCAAGGATGAAATTAAACGTAGATTAACCAGAGATTATGACATTGAATAACGACTTGGTGTAAGTGCGGCACGAGTTGGTTACACGTGACTGTCCTCGCCTGGGACAAAGGACGTGTTGATGTAAATACCGTTATTTGGGTTTTCGTGTAGAAAAAACAACAACAACCGAGACACATCTCACCTTAGATTACGTGAGTTCATTCGTTAGAGACTAAAACATTTGATTGTCCTATAGTGAACGCTTATACAAATGGCATTAAATAATTTTAAACTTGGACAAACAATAACAAATGATATATAATACCTAGATAGACATAGGTACAAAGAACTTCTCTTTGCTCCATATGCAATATTATATATAAACAAATCCTCCTCATCGTCTTTCACTCGGTCGTGGAATGGGTTGCCTGAACAAACCAGGAAAACCAATACACTATTAACATTTAAAACAGTAATAAAAATGAAAAATAAGACATCAACCATGGATAAGCTTACGATGCAATAATCTTATATTCAGAAGGACCGTCTGTGGTAGACAACGTAAGATATCAGATGGTAGATAATGAGTGTAAGTGAAAGTTTGGTGTTATGGACTTGAATGTTTGTGAGTGGAGCTGTAGACTGTAGGCTGTATGCTGTAGGTTGTATGCTGTAGGCTGTAGGCTTAGTTTGTGAAGCGAGGTGTGAGGCCAAAGGTAATAGGTGATGGATGAAGGGCGGTGCGCTACCGATATGATATGTTTTTTCAATCATTTTTAGTATTATACACGCAATGAAGGGGAGTGTCTCGAGAAAAAAAATTGTAGTGATGCATGCATGCCTTCCCCTATACAACTCCGTAATTAAATATGTATACTGTTCTAAGCAATCAAAATAAAATAAGGGAAGAATATCATTTAAAAGATTACATGTCAGTTGAGAACCAGAGATGAGACTTTCACAGTCGAGAACCAGAGATGAGACTTTCACAGTCGAGAACCAGAGATGAGACTTTCACAGTCGAGAACCAGAGATGAGACTTTCACAGTCGAGAACCAGAGATGAGACTTTCACAGTCGAGAACCAGAGATGAGACTTTCACAGTCGAGAACCAGAGATGAGACTTTCACATTCGAGAACCTGATGAGACTTTCACAGTCGAGAACCAGAGATGAGACTTTCACAGTCGAGAACCAGAGATGAGACTTTCACAATCGAGAACCAGAGATGAGACTTTCACATTCGAGAACCAGAGATGAGACTTTCACAGTCGAGAACCAGAGATGAGACTTTCACAGTCGAGAACCAGAGATGAGACTTTCACAGTCGAGAACCAGAGATGAGACTTTCACAGTCGAGAACCAGAGATGAGACTTTCACAGTCGAGAACCAGAGATGAGACTTTCACAGTCGAGAACCAGAGATGAGACTTTCACAGTCGAGAACAAGAGATGAGACTTTCACAGTCGAGAACCAGAGATGAGACTTTCACATTCGAGAACCAGAGATGAGACTTTCACAGTCGAGAACCAGAGATGAGACTTTCACAGTCGAGAACCAGAGATGAGACTTTCACAGTCGAGAACCAGAGATGAGACTTTCACAGTCGAGAACCAGAGATGAGACTTTCACAGTCGAGAACCAGAGATGAGACTTTCACATTCGAGAACCAGAGATGAGACTTTCACAGTCGAGAACCAGAGATGAGACTTTCACAGTCGAGCACCAGAGATGAGACTTTCACAGTCGAGAACCAGAGATGAGACTTTCATATTCGAGAACCAGAGATGAGACTTTCACAGTCGAGAACCAGAGATTAGACGTTCACAGATGTGCGACACACGGACGGGCAAAGACAATGGGAACCTTGTGTCGCTTTAATACCCTTTCTTAAATTAAATTAAGTTCCAAGGAAACCAGTTTTGAACTGAAACATTTAAAAAGATGCTCTTTCGGTCTAATATAAAGAAAGCTGTCCACACATATATATCATTTTGTAAAACATTTCAACGGTAACATTAAATTTAGAAATAATCCATTCCTTTATTGGTATTAATATCATTTTAAATACTATTACAAAAATAAATTTAAAGTTCTTTACATAAACAGGTAAACCTATATTAAATGGTATCTTGTTAGCTTCTGGGAATGACTTGCCTTGTGAATTTATTTAAAGTGAAAAATATATGCAAAACACGTCGACCTCACTCTCGCCCAAAGCCATCTGGTCAAGCAGCAACACGTCGACCTAACTCTATCGTCCAAAGGTCATCTGGTCAAGCACCAAGACGTAGTTGAGACGGCCGGGAATGGAGTAGGGTACAGTGGAGGACCAGGACGTCCTGTGTGTGTCGTCATGTTCTTAGCCTTGCTGTGAATCGCCATCTTACCAGTTGGCATGTAGAAGATGCAGCAGGCACGCAGCCGAAAAGCTGGGTAGACAAGTCCCACCTCACCGAGGTTTGTATCCCATCGGTCACCCTCCCCTGGTTTAGCCGGTCAGTCATGACCGTTTACCGGGGTGTGGCCGCTGTGCCTGTGACAAGGTTGACATTTGTTCCCGCGACTCCCCTAACAGCAACATTTATTATTATATTTGTATTCTAGCTATAAATAAATTTAATTGACAACGTAATAACAATGTGGGGGAAAAAAATTAATTAAGCGATTATTTAATTAATCTGAGTGTAATGTTCACCGTTTGGAAGCATGAAAATTGTGTCAAGGAAATTATTTCCTTACATTAAAGGGAAAATTAAGACTTAAATTAAAAATTAAAATATAAAAATTTGAAAAATTGAATTTAAAAATATTTTAAAATATAATCATTTAAGAAATTTAAGTCATGCATTCTTCGTTGCCAATTTTTAAAATTAGTTGTTTATTTTTTTTAATTCAAAATTTTCTTTGACCAAAGGGAGCGTACTTTAAAAAATATTTAAAAATTAAGTTTTAAATAAAATTGCAAGAGTTCGCTACCTTTCATTGTGGGATGTTCAAAAAATAGATAGGGCTGTTAACGATTAATTTAAAATCAATCGTTAACTTTTGAAAAATTAACGTTTGATTAATCGTTAATTTCGATTCAAGCCAAAAATTGGAATTTATGGTGTCATAAAAAGTTACATTTATTAAACGTACTTGTCAAAAATCGAAATAACAATGGGATGTTTCATGTACAAGACAACTTTTAACCAACAACGCAAACAGACAAGTGTATTGACATTATTTTGTTTAAGTGATGAGCGGCTCTTATTGACAATATAACCAGCCGAGCTGAACAATCGTTTACATAGCTTTAGATTGTCTCAGCTGAAGTTTCTGATACTGTAGTGGATGTTTGGTTTGCAGGTGATATGTAGGCGAAGTGTTAGAACCATGGTAGCAATGATCCCTTTAAGTAGAACCGCTGCGCAGATATTTGACAGACGCCACGCAGGAGTTAAGAATCACCGCGAAGCAAATTTTGTAAAATATTGCACAAAAAATAGACGTTGTGCAACTTTGCACACGAGTTATTTTAAACTTTGCACACGGACCAACGAAGCTTAGACTTAGAGGGAACACTGCATGGTAGGCAAAAGATTTCTCTCAATGGAAACAATAACCTTTATCAACATTTTGAACATTCACGTTAGTGAATAGTTTAAAACCAAGATGTTCCTGTAATCGTCCAGAAATTAGATTATATTTATCGGTCAAAATATTTTACCTTTTGACTTCCAGTACATTTTTATGTGGTGGGTCGATTAATCGCTAAAGAAAATTTTAATGGTTAAAAACATTTTAATGATTAATCGAGAAATTAATCTTTAATTTCCGCAGCCCTAAAAAATAATAAACTCCAAAAAACAACGCAATAAAAGTATTTCTGTAATTTAAACAAATGAAACTAAATCTGTCAAATTTTAAACTATGCATTAGAATGTCAATGTGTTCTTTAGAAAAATCAAGATTTCTAAAAGTGATGGATTAAAATTAAGCACATTTTCCCGATCAAGAACTATAAGGATGAAATGAGCCAAATAATTCACAACACATTAAGTTAAGTTATCATACAAGGCAAATTGAGTCGGATATACAAGGTAATCATTTTGACGCTGTTTCTTCAAGTCAACTTAGTTGATGACATAAGAAACGCAAAATATTCTGTACAAAACGAGCGGCTGTAACAGATAAGATAAAAAAATTACATGTTATTATCAGGAATATCCTTTTCATATAACATTTTTTTTCCTACCCAGCCTGGTTTCAGTCTAACCCCACTTATAATATATTGTCTCAATTTGTTGGTACAGTTTGAGAAGCTCAATGATCCCAGCAGTAGGTTTGGGTTTTAAATCAGCTACGTCAGTTCAAAAAATAATTCAATAATTATTGAATTGTGGTGAGATTTATTTTATTACAACTACCGCAAAGGTCACAGATTCGGGTCATAACATCGGCTGATAGATAAATCGCATCCGTGGCAAAATTCACTTCAGTGTATATAGATTGTCTTAAAGGATAGGTCACCACAGTGGATAGTTATGTCCCCCCAGTGTGATATTTTACACTGGTGCAGTGCTTCTCAGTCTTTTTAGAATGGCTGACCAGCAGGAATTTTTCGATTGCACTAGGGGCCGGTGAATTATTTCCCCTGTACTTGCGTGTAAGCGCAATAAGAAACCTACATGGCATACGGGCCTTCAACGTGTATCATGAGTTACGCCTGTTTTAGGCCACTTGTCTTCGAAAAAGTTTGAGCAGAATAATCTAAGCCACGATTGCTTATTGTCCAGTGAGGCCGTCCATAAATGGCGTAACGCACCTGTTAACGAAACACAGCGTTTGGCAATGATATAAGCATGCAGCGAAACATCATGACACGTATTGATGACTTAATTATTTGATTTTTTAATGTTTTTTTTTAAAAATTCATGTAGCGGATTATTTAGCTTAATATGAAATTGCAAATTAGATTTGCCACATTTGTGACAAGCGGGAAGGGTGGATGATTTAGAACTGTGACGTCACATCAAAACGCCCAAATTAAATATTTGATTTCTTACAATTTATTTTTTGCCGTCTTACATGGCTTCACCCGTTACGTCATTTGTGATTTGTGACGTCATAATGGAGGGGAGGGGGTCAAATTTTCAGTGCCGACTTGTGTTGAGGGGGGGGTGGGGGTTATAAAAATTTACCAAAGTAGCGTGACGTCATTTATAGATTTTGGTTTTTTTCTCGTAATGTGTTTTTTTATAGTAAATTCACTTATGAGTTCTAAGAAAGTTAATGAGAGGAACTACGCAACGAAAATAAATAATAAATTGGAGTGCGTGTCCGAGACTTCAATGAACCATGCCAAGAATTACGATTTCTAGATTTGTGAAAAACGAAGACGTTATTAAAGGGGAAAATAGGATTAAATCGATTACACAACAAAGATCAGGGACATTAGAGCATGTTGAAAAATTGCTTTTTGATCTGGATAACAGGAAGACAGAGAACAAAATTGTTTAAATTATTTTTATTTATATATTGGGAGTATTAAGCAGTGTTTAAATTAATTTATACAACCACCTCAATAAATGTATAAATTTAAATAACAACGTGATTGTTTTCTTATGGGCACGGATCAATCATTGTCCCTCTATTTCTTATAGCAAAAATATCATTGGTACAGTCCTTTTCGGTATACACGTTCAAGGGTCTGGAATGGATTAAGGACGTTTACCGAGGTTCCACTGAATTTCTATAATCACTACGGCAAAAGTTTTAATAAACGAGATCATGAAAATTTATTTTAAAATAACATAGTAACTTAATGTTTAACTTTAACTAATGGGTCACATGAGCCTGCTTATGTTTTGACGTTTATCAAGTCGTGGCTCGATTGAGGACAATGCTACACAATGGGGAGCGCTCAATGATAGCGCATCGTGGTATCCATGAGAAATCTTAGAGACATCACTACAGATCAGTACAGAGACCGATACATCGCTCTTGCAGTACAATGTAAAATACAAAATATCGAACAAAGCCTTTCTGCTTTTAAATATGCGTATAGCCAGAGGCGTCACTAGATGGGTGGATGGGGAGACCGACCGCATCGGGTGACACCATCACAATGGGTGACACCAAAATGTAAAATTCTGCATGTGTCCGTTATAAGGCACTGGCAAAGGAGGAGGTCTATGGGGTAAGTCGTGAGGCGGTGACACCGTGATCTGCCACCCTGGGCGACGCCCGCCCACCCGACTGACGCCCAGGCTCATAGCTACACAGACATTTTCTTAAAATAACAAAGCTTAAATGCGTCATCAAGAATTTTATAGCAAAAAAGACCCTCATTAAATCTCGACACCAATTGTATTAATTTTTCAATTCCTTTCAAAAAGGGAACTTAACTTTGTCAAATTTAATTCAATGTTCATCGGTTACCTCCCATAGACAACACTGGCTGTTAATGGAGACGATCAGCCTGGAATGTTCAATATAATTTGTTATGGAGGATTGGGTAGGGGGGTACCTTTTTAAATCCCTTATATTAACTTCACCGGCGTCTCTGTCTTGGGCGGGCGGAAAAACAAAAGTAAAAAATGACCCACTTCCCGTGCTGCCATGGAGCTGAAATTTGGCACATAGACTTGTGTCACCTAACAATGCATCGTATCAAAATTTCAGATCGATCGACTGTACCGTAATTAAATTAATGCATTTTTAGTTTATCCTTATATGAGGTATGTAATTTCAATTCACTGTTTGTTATTGTTTTTTTCTCCCACTTCCACGTGAGTTTGAGTTGACGCCGACCGTCGTGTTGACGCCGACCGTCGTGCCGACACCCCCTCACATCCCACCCCCATTTATTAAAGACAAGGGACATCACTCGGTGTCAGTCTGTAAATGTTTGAAAATAATCAATACTGTTAGTTATGTCTCATATATAAGGGATTTATAGTCAAAAACTTTGTTTTTACGGGTTTGTTTTATTATTTCATTCTTATAACTTCTTGTGCTTACTTCGTGCGTGTCCTGTAGAGGTAATTGACTCTTTGAAGCATGCGTTCATTTAGGCTTGTTTGATTTGGATTATCGGTTCATATTGTTACAAGTTCATTTAGAGTACCGGTCAAGGAGGTATCGGCTCCATTAAAGTATCGTTCTAAATGTAGCAAGTTCATTGAGTTATCATGTATTTTTTCCCCCAAGAGATTTGTATTACTTACTTAGTTGAATTTTTAAAAAATGTATTATATTTTTTGTGTGGGGCGGGTGAGAGGGGCTGGTGAGAGGGGCGGGTGAGAGGGGTGGGGGGTAAGGACTTCTTGCTAGTGGCATCTCTTTTCTGCTAAAACGCAGACCGTCAACAGTCATCACGTGACTTTACGTGCCCCCCTCCTGCCCTTTTCAATTTTTTTTCTTTCTGTGCCAACTTTTCAAAGTTGACCCCCCCCCTCCCCACCCCCGGTCCAAATCACTTTTTTTTTCGTCCATGCATCTTGTGGCAGAGATTGCAGGTCAAGGCCCATAGTCACACGATGCAGTCAGTGCTCCTGTTTCAATGGGTCTTTTCTTTACGTTATTTTTTTTAAAAATTTTGTTTTCAAAGTAAAAACACTCTTTTGTTCTATTAGATTGGCTCGGCCCGAACATGTCAAATGTTTCCACCGCAATCGGCTAAATTGAGTTTTCCCATTGGCCGACGAACAAAAGCGAAGTAAAGGGAAGTCAGCCAGATTTGAAAGACAGTTGGACTGGGTAACAAGGGCGTCTGCTAGGAGGTTGTGCCAGGGCCGGTCGGACATCTCATTAGAATTAACATTTTTACGGTCGTCTGAGTTTGGAATGGTGAACAATGAGATAGAGAGAATGGGGTGGGAGGGGGAGGAAATAGAACGAGAAAGAGGAGAGAGATACAAATATGTATAGCGAGAGTTGGGGAAGAAAGATAGAGGGAAAGGAGAGAGAGAAGGGGTTAGAGAGAAAGGGAGAGATGTATAAAAAAAGAGAGATAAAAAAAGTTAGCAAGAGAGAGAAAGAGCGAGAGAGAAAAATTAAAAGAGAGAAAGTGGAAAGAACGAGAGAGAGATAGAGAGATAGAAAGTAGAGAAAGACAAAGAGTGTGAGAAAGAGAGAGAGAAATTGAGAGAGTGAAAGTGGAAGAGTGGGAGAGAGAGAGAGCGAAAAAGAGAGACCGAAAAAAGAGAAAGCGAGAGAGAATGAGAAATGGAGTGAGAAAAAAAAGAGTGAGTGAGAGAGAGAGAGAGAGAGAGAGAGAGAGAGAGAGAGAGAGAGAGAGAGAGAGAGAGAGAGAGAGAGAGAGAGAGAGAGAGAAAGAAAGAGATAAAATATATAGAAAGGGAGAGAGGGGGAAGAACGCGAGAAAGAGGGAGAGAAAGAGAGATAGAAAGAGAGAGTAGATAGAGCAAGAGAGAGAGAGAGAGAGTGACAAAAGAGAGAAAGAGAGAAAGAAAGAGAGTGGCCAACCAAAGGTAAAAATTGATTTTTAAAGACCACGTTTTTATAACTGGACTAAAAAGAAGAAATAATTTAAAACCTCCAAATTCAAGTTCTTTAATTTAATATGACTAAAAACGTGGGGCGGGTGTTTGGGAAAAAAAATTAACGATTTATAATTTAGAAGGCAAAAGAGAGATCTATAAGTGAGAGAATGAATGAACTGCATATGTTAAACCTCATAAGCGCCCGCCTCACGTTTTTTAGTCATATGAAATTAAATTACTTGAACTTATAAGTTATAAATTATTTTCTTCTTTTTAGTCCACTTATAAAAACGTGGTTTTTAAAAATACTTTTTTACCAATATTTATTACCTGTACTGACGTGTTAGCGAAATGTAATATATTGTATTATTTTTGTTTCATTTTATGTGCTATTTGCGGGGGAAAAAATGACATATTCTTTAGAGTTATTGTTAATAGTTGAAAAAGGAAGGGTTATAATTATATTTTTCTGTCCTTTCTTTACATCTTCTGGGGACCGGTGGCGGATGACCCTTTGAGAAGCACTGCTATAAAAGAAATTCTATAACTGTGCGGCTATCAAAGTAACCACCCATTTACATTTACTTGTGCTACACAGCTGGTCTGGAGTTAAATGTTAAAAACATAAGCTCAAATGATGCTAAAAAACTTAAGCTTTAAAAAAAATATGCTCAATACCTTGTTTTATTAAAAGTGATTTGAAAAAAAAACAACAACTGATGTTATAAAATGTGATTTTTTAAAAAAACCTGATGGTATACAATGTTATTTGAAATAAACATATGGTGTTATAAAATGTGCTCAAATTGTTTTACGTTACGATTTTAATGTAATGTGTGATAGGTAAACATTAATTGACTTAAGAAACTCAATTAGCAATATAATACTTACCGTATATACTCGTTCGCAAGCCGACCTTTTTTTGACAAAATCTAGGGGGAAAAGTGTGTGTGTCGGCTTATGAGCGGGGCAGTTGTTATTGTAGATTACCAATGTCCTTTTCTACATTCTACAAGATTCGACTGCTCTATCAGAAGCTATATTATGTTAATGAAATCAGCACTTACCTTATTTAATCATTTTATTAATTTTTGTGAACGTTTTAATAAATTGTTTTACAAATTTTGTTTTCAACCACGGATTTAATGTACGCGCTTTCGTCACTGTTTACCAAATATTTTTTTTAAATACCGGTAACTCTTGCTTAACACAGAGCAGTAAGACAACGATAGGCAGTACAAAGTAAACACTCAATAATGACCCATTTAGCTTGTAGTTTTTTAAAAAAAATATGTATACCATTTATTTAAAGCTGTCCTATTATTTTGTCGGCTTGCGATCGGGTTATACGCTTTTAATACTTTTCCCTTCCAAAAGTGTGGGGGGGGGTCCAGCTTATAAAACGAACAGGCTATATAGAACGAATATATATACGGCAGTTTTTCAATTGTTTATTTTTACGCTGTAGTGGTTGTGTTCATTTAACCACAATGACGGTAAGTCATTATATATATATATACTAGCTATATTTATATACATCTTTGAGTGGTGATATAAGCAAATGCCAATCTAAGTTAAAAAACTGAAGGAACATTAGCAGGGTTTCCTAACTTCAATAGTTAGATAAATGTCCAAAAAATTCATTGACTTATCTCCATTCAAATGTCTTATTTCTGCTTCCTCTCTCTTTTCACGCTTTTTGCTAAGCAATATCATTTGCGTTCCATTTTCTAAGAAGTGTTTTCTAGCCTCCACCCCCAGTACATCATTCAGTTCAACGTAAACTTTATTTTCCAATGTTCTCCCTCGCGCGTATCTTTGAATGTTTTTCAGGACCTAACAAACTACTAGAGTTTTATATAAAAAAGACTTTGTTCCATTTATCTCTGACAGTTATTTCAAAATTTAACCAGTAGAGAACGTTGGTTTGGAGGAGCGGGTGGGGGGAGGGGGATGAAGAAATTGGAGAAGTGTGAAAACATGGTGGCCATCACCTAAGACAACGAATTGCTAAGTTTTCAAAGCTTTCTTTTAGCCGTGACAACAAGATACACAAGGGCGGTAATTCAAAGATTTAAAGCCAAATCATGTTCTGTCACACCGAACTAACATAACAGTGTCCTAAAAGGTTTGGAAGGGGGTAGGGCTGGGGTTAACTAGCCAGTATTGTTCCGTTGGCCAAACACCGGCTGGCTAATTGGACCCTAAAAATTGTGGACCTAAACGCCATTCTAAGATTTCTTCCCGACGAGAGAGGTGCTGTGTGCAGTTAAAGAAACAATGGCGATTAATCCAGAGTTAGCCGGGGAAATTACTCTGCCAATATTTATCGGACGCCATTCCACAGTTGCCTCTCCTGATTACATTTTTTTAAATTCGCCCCTTCCTTCACAATCGTGAGGCGATGCCCATTCCAGTCACTCGGCTAAAGTCAGATCGGTCAAGTCAATTTGAGGGTCTTGTGTGCGGCGAAGATGTCTCCAAATAAAGGGTTTTTTTTACGCACCGCCGTGCACGCGAGACTTGTTAGCTCATTTAGAATTGGGGAAAACCCGCACCCACAGAGAAATGCGAGATGTGGGGAAGGTCTTTGTCTCTTTGTTTTGTGGCATGGCCGGTACCAGGGACACTTAAGGCGTGATGCCATCCAGTTCTGCAGGGTCCTTCCATGTTTATAACAAGCCAAAACAAATGGCTCGAAGAGAAGAGTCTTTAATCTCTGTGGACACAGTGAAGAAATTTATGACGAAAGAAATTATCAAGACGGAAAATTTGCAAATAGGACAATTAGAGCCAGAGAACGAAAGCACATTTCAAGACACTGGACACTATGGCATTGTGAGACACTGGACACTGGGGCATTATGATACACTGGACACTAGGGCATTGTGACACACTGAACTCTAGGGCATTGTGAGACACTGGACACTGGGGCATTGTGAGACACTGGACACTAAGGCATTGTGACACACTGATGAACACTAGGGCATTGGGAGATTGCGAACATTAGGGCATTGGAAGACAGTAAACAATATGGAATTTGAAATTGTGAACAATAGGGCTTTGAGAGAAGTGAACAAATAAGGCATCTAGAGTCCTGGAGACAGATGTAAGACATTATGTAATAGACAAAAAAAGGACATATTAATTTTTCATTTTGAAGAAAAATAGTTTAGCTTGCCCGTGTGTCACGCATGACTGAATGAATCACCGATTAGCAAACTCTCCAATAAGTGAAATGTTTTAATAGCAAGTCTTTGGGAAGACAACTCTTTGTCCCCATTTACTTATTATTATTATTATTGAGTATATGAAGTATCGCCATCCGGCACCCCTGACACAATCACCGTGACAACGCTTAAAATGGCTGCCTCGCCACCACCACCCCACGCATCCCCAAGAAACAAAAGCCATTTCTTGTCCTGGTGGCGCCACATTCTTTCATTGTCTCTATCGTTTGTTTCTTGAATAGCCTGACGGTCGTGTCCAAGAATGGAGCGGTCGACCAAACTTTGGTCCATTGAGCTCGGCCTGGGGACCTGTCAGAGTCGTAGGCCCTCCCTGCACGTGCGTGAACATCAGAGGGTCGTGTTTGAAAACTGGGGTTCTTTGAGCGGGGGGAGGGGGGGAAGTCGAAAGTTGGGAAGGGGGGGGGGTTGAAATTAGTCGTTTGCGAAAGTGCTTGGGGATGAGAAAGGTTCTTAGGAAATTCAGTAACGAGGTAGTAGTCACTGGAGAAAAGACAGGGGCGGGGGAGGGGGGTATTTTAATGCATAAATTTAATTAGGCGTGAACACTATAACCACATAGTAATGTGGGGGTGGGGAGGGGGAGGGTAACTCATAGCTCGAGGCCACTGCGAGGGAAATTTTCATATAATATTATAAGGGAGACAAAACAAGTACAACTTATGAAAGTACAAGCCACATATAAAAACTGTGGAGAGATCTTATCATGAGTAGATAGTTAAAAAAATCAAAGTTATAAGGACTTAAGTACTTACCTTGTTTGCAGGTTAGCAACACACATCAACCACTAATAGAGAAATCATTGTTACCAGTGCTTTTTTAAAGAGCAATTTTGTCCATGTCTTCCCAAATTCTAAAGATTGGAGTTAATTAAGTTTTAATTTACAAAGTTTTTCACTATAAATCCTTTATGTATGAGACGTAACTAAAAGAATGTTCATTATAATACGCAGCGCAAGACCATCCTAAAATAGAAAATTGTAATTGTGTCGTAAAACATGTTTTAATATAATGCGCACCTATCAGGAATATGTTTTAAAAAAGTGTTGTCAATAAAATACGCACCTATTGCGCGACAGGAAAGGTTGTTCAATATAATACGCACCACGACACACTCTATCTCAAAAATTTAACATGATACATAGGGATAAATAAAATAAACTAAAAATTCTATAATTTAAATACAGTACATGCGATCGATCTGAAATTTGATACATCACCGGCACAAGTCTGCCTGCAAAATTTCAGCTCGCTAGCTTACGAGAAAGTGGGTTAAAATCGATCTAAAGTTTTTTCGACAATCAAGCAAACAAGCAAGCAGTCAACCAGACGCCACGAGTTAATATAAAGGATTGAAAAATCAGAGAGCTGTGAGCATGCTGGAGTAACACAGACAGCTGGACTTATATAGACAGCTGGACTAGCATAGACAGCTGGACTAGCATAGACAGCTGGACTAGCATAGACAGCTGGACTAACATAGACAGCTGGGCTAGCATAGACAGCTGGGCTAGCATAGACAGCTGGACTAGCATAGACAGCTGGACTAACATAGACAGCTGGACTGGCATAGACAGCTGGACTGGCATAGACAGCTGGACTGCATTGACAGCTGGACTGGCATAGGCAGCTGGACTGGCATAGGCAGCTGGACTGGCATAGGCAGCTGGGTTGGCATAGGCAGCTGGACTGGCATAGGCAGCTGGACTGGCATAGGCAGCTGGACTGGCATAGGCAGCTGGACTGGCATAGGCAGCTGGGCTGGCATAGGCAGCTGGACTGGCATAGGCAGCTGGACTGGCATAGGCAGCTGGACTGGCATAGGCAGCTGGACTGGCATAGACAGCTGGACTAGCATAGACAGCTAGACTAGCATAGACAGCTGGACTGGCATAGACAGCTGGACTGGCATAGACAGCTGGACTGGCATAGACAGCTGGACTGGCATAGACAGCTGGACTGGCATAGACAGCTGGACTGGCATAGACAGCTGGACTAACATATAGACAGCTGGACTAGTATAGACAGCTGGACTAGCATAGACAGCTGGACTAACATAGATAGCTGGAATAACACGGGCAAAGAGCTGTACACAAGAAACCATCATCATCATTGGCCGTTGTCTGATCATTGACATGGTAAAACTTCCAATGGTGATACAAACACAGAAATCAATTGTAGCAATTCAAAGTTCGATCTCTTGAGCCCGTAAGAGTTTGTTTTTTTGTTGCCAGGTCGTCTATCCGATTGCCTGGCCCGCGCCTCCCCCCCCACACACACACACAGAGCCAAATCTCTACATATTCATGACGGGGTTGCATCTAAGAGGGTCTTGTTCTAATTCATTTACAGCAGGACACGTCTTGGGGTTTCTACTAAGATGCCACATGAAGGGGGAGCAATCTTGAAAGCCAGATCAACAAGATAAATGAGTTGTCTTTTCATCATCATGCTTTTTAATTTAATGAGCTTAGCTGATGCTGTTTGTTTTGTTTGTTTTTAAATTTAATATTAAACTTTTATTTTCATGCAAATAACTAACAAAAAACTTAACGGACATTATAATGTGATTAGACAATTTAAACAAAAGAAATACATTTACATATTTTTTTAAATTAAAAAAAGAAATCGAAAGAAATCATAATAATAATCTTCGTTCTAAGATTGATCAAAATCATTTTCCATTCTCTACACGCCAAAAACCATTATTGGAATGCTAGAAAACATGATGTATTTGACATAATTGAACGTGATCATGTTTTAACGTAAACGGCTCCATAACTGTAATGATGATAATGATGATGATAATGATGGCTTTCTTCTATTGAACTAATCGTTCATACTTGTTCAGCATACTCGTCACTCCTCCATGTTCAAAAACTCTCTTCTATATATATATATAAACTTTAATAGTTTCATAACTTCAATTAAATATAATGAAATATGAATTCTTTTGATGGAATATTTCCCATACACGCAAAAAAATAAATAAATTATTATTATGTCTAGAATCAAAGAAGTTCATATTAATTACCGTATATACTCGTTCGCAAGCCGACCTTTTTTTTTGGACAAAATCTAGGGGGAAAAGTGGGGGGAGGGGGTCGGCTTATGAGCGGGTGATAGGTGATTTCTGCATAGATATTGAATATCGGTGTTGTTATTGTAGATTATAAATGTCCTTTTCTACATTCTACAACAGGGGTTCCCAACCTTTTTGTACTCTCTAAAATATCGGTAGGGTGGCGGGCACCATCTATTTTTAATCGACAAACTCCTTCCATAACTTGTCATTTTCCCATAAGTTATTTTCTTATATTCATAATTTATTAATAAATAATAAACAAAAATGTTTCAAAATAATAAAATTATTATTCAAATTGCATACACATACACACACACACACAGAGAAATGTATTTACAAAACATAAACAATGTAGACACAAAAAAAAACACACACACAAACAAAGAAAACATTTTATAAACAAATATAATATCAATATGGCAATTTGATCTTTGGCATTGCATATCATTGGCCAGTGCCTCACAATTAGGAGAGTATGACGATAATCCAATTAGCAAACAATCATAAAGATGCTCATCGGTGAGTCGAGATCTATATCTTGATTTTATTAATTTCATGTTTGAAAACAATGATTCGCATAAATATCTCAAACCGAAAAATGATTAAATTTTATATGCCACTTTTTTCAAAAATGGGAACTTTTATCTGTCCACTGTATTCCAAAAGTCATCCTGATATTTCTAACTCTAGTTCTTCTGTGTTACCTTGAACAAAATATGCAATACATGCGGCCATTTCCATTACATTTATTTGGCAAAAAAAAAGGATTGACAAAGAAGGAAACAATTGGCTCGATATGTGTAAACTGCACAAATCTCTCTTCAAAATGTTTTTAACACTTGAAGATGCTTAATAAAATAATGAACCGTTTATTCATTGTTACCTCGCATTTTCTTCATATGTGGGAAATGCACGAGAGAATGTTTATGAAAAACTCTGTCTCTGTCGAATAGTGGCGGGCACATACGAATCGTTCCGCGGGCGCCATGGTGCCTGCGGGCACGGGGTTGCGAACCCCTGTTCTACTAGATTCGACTGCTCTATCAGAAGCTATAATATATTATTAAAAATCAGCACTTACCTTATTTAATCATTTTATTTATTTTTGTGAACGTTTTAATAAATTGTTTTACAAATTTTGTTTTCAACCACTGCTTTTAATGTACGCGCTTTCGTCACTGTTTACCAAATAATATTTTTTAAAATACCGGTAACGCTTAACAAAGAGCAGAAAGACAAAGATAGGCAGTACAAAGTAAACAATCATAATGACCGATTTAGCTTGGAGTTTTAAAAAATATTTACCATTTTTTTTAAGCTGTCCTATTATTTTTGGGGGTCGGTTATACACTTTTAATACTTTTCCCTTCCAAAGGGGGGGGGGTCGGCTTATGAACAAATGGGCTATATAGAACGAGTATATACCGTAATTTAATTAGACAATGCCCAACATAGTATGTGGTAAGAATATAAATGGGGAAAACAATGAATAATGAAGAAAGGAAATCAGAAGATATCTATATGAAAGAAATATTTTTTTTCAAAATATGAGTTACCTAACAATGGTGATTGTAAGTATTGTAACAAGTAAACTAAATAATATCATTAGCCATATTCATAATATAATTATCTATATTCATAACATCATAAGCGCCATTATCATGCCAGCATCAGAGCATGTACACATAATACTCCTAATACGAAGTCTGCAATTGAAGACCCTTTTGCTAAATGTCACATTTTCGTTAAATTCAATCTGAACATCTAATTTAGACCAATCTACTGTATAAGGTTGAAGAAAACAATACAAAGCCTTAAAAATGGCAATATTTTACAACACAGACCTTCCTGGTGTATCATACAGTGATAGGACATAAAGTTTGAAAATGATTCATACTTCTTGCAGAGGGCAATAAATCCTTTGTTTTTACCTACCATTGCTGGTGCCCCATCGGTGGTTATCACAAACAGCTTGTGCAAAGACATATTTATTGACTTGGTGTATGTTCTGAATGTATTATAAATATCCTCATCCCTTGTCTGTCCTTTCATATGTAATATTTGCAACATATCCTCTTTTACTGTGAAGTTACTAGCCATAACTGCTAGCTGCTGTGCGGTATCTGTTGACTCGTCGAATTGCAGCGAAAACCAGTCACATATTTCCAAGTCAGTATTTAACTGAGTTTGTGTGTCTGTTGAGATTGCACGTATTCTTCTTGTGACGGTGTTATTTGACAACAATCTCACGTTTGTTAGAAGTCCATCAAACGAACAATCGGCACCAGTCAAAAAGAGTTCCTGAAACAACTCACCATCAATGAAAGGTTTCATCTTTTTTTTGCGTGCATGTGAGAAATTTTGAAAGAAGCAATGGTGGCCTTTTTAGAATTGTTCATATGTCTAGTGAAAACTGTTTGTTGTGCAGATAGACTTGATTTTAGTTCACATATTTGTTTTTTCTTACTTCAGATTTAAATGGACAATTCACATCAAAAGTGGCATGCAATTGTCTGAAAGTGTTGTTCAACATTATGTTTATTTTCGGAACTGCGACCACACAACAAGCAAACGCATTTATTTTTCAAATTAACGAAACAATATGATTCCTCCCAGTTAGTGTTAAAATTATAGGTTCGTTGTCTTTTACTCGGTCCCATTTTAGGGCTAAAAAAATAATTTAAAAAATAGTAATGGAACTAATATAATATCAATGCTATGGCGCAAGTCTGTTCTACATTATATGCATAAATGTATTATAACAAGGACTATAACTATCCCCACAATCATAATAGATTATCGCTTTTAGCCCGTTAAAATTTTTTAGAAGGCATATCGCAAACATACGAACGCATTTAATAAACCTAGGCACTCACAAGAATAATTAAAACTAAAAAATAAATAAAAATAATTCACATTTTTAACCAATGTTTATGAAAACATTTTGTCTCTGTCGAATAGTGGCGGGCACATACGAATCGTTCAGCGGGCGCCATGGTGGCCGCGGGCACTGGGTTGGGAACCTCTGCCTAATGCCATAAGGAAAAAATTTTGTGTGAAAAAAAACTAAAAATCCTAAATTCATTCATTGTTAAGTCGCTACAAGTAGCTTGAATGTGTGTGCACAAGTTGAAATCATTAAAGGACAGAAACCAGTTTTTTATAAGTAAATATGTGTCATCTTGTACAAGATACAAGACCTGAAGGCCCAAGCAACAACAAAGCTCATCATGATGAAAAAGCTATATAATATAGTATACAAACAACATGGAGGTCTGATGCAAGTCAAGGTGATATATACTATTATTATATAGGGATTGTATAAGGCTGATAACTGATTACAGCAGGCTTGTCCACTCATTTGTTTCCAATATGGCCCTAGAAAAGTAAGTTAAAATCCATGAACAGGCTCTCTCAGCTACCATGTATGCCATAAGTAAGGTCTCTATCATTATGAAGTGAAAATGCAATTTTAACAACTTTGGAATGGTACAAGTAAATGGACTGGAAAGACTCTAAGTTTCTGTCCGTTCTGTCCCGTCATCTGTAGCGATTGGTCCATCAAACACATATGACTCCTATGACTTGATGCACATGCAATGCCGGTCGAGACGGCTGTTGGAGAGGAGTTACAACATGCCACCGAACGGTGGCGGAACGTCCTTGGACGGGCTTTGTTGCTCGTTAATAAATAATTGTGTAATGTATTTAGTATTGCACTTGAGTCCTGTGAAAAAAAGCCCGGAGGAATGGACTGGTCTGCTTACAAGTTAGGAAACACGCGCTACTCTACTGATGGCCCGTCTTCAGTTTGGAGTTCATGAAATATTTCTGATGGAAAAACTATTTTTCCTTTGCTTGAGTTCAATATTTTTATGTATTTGAGAAATTATGTTTTCTAATTAATTTTTTTTTAAATCGACGCTATTTTTTCCAGTATGAAATGTTATTAAGTAACTGTTTATTTGATATATTTCACGAGGAAATTCAATTTTGCTGCGAAATAATATAAACACTTTTATCGATAAATGTCTGTTCCTCGTTCAGTTCTAATTATTTTGTGCCAAAATGATGAGTATGGGGTAATTTGTTATATAATTATCTTTCGTAGACATTCATTAACGCAAGAATATTTTATAAACAATTCACGAAAGAAATTTAATAATGTTCATGCTTAACAATAATGGAGTTTAAATTAATTAAAGTATAGCATTTAATGCTTGTGAGCTAATCGGTGTTTATAGCATATTTTTATCAGTACAAAACAAAATATTTCTAAACAATATTAGGTATCAAGTAGGGCTGCGGGAAACAACGATTAATTTTTCGATTAATAGTTTTATAAACTGTTGATAAGGTTTATAGTATCCATTGTGAGAAATCGTTTGCCTACCATGGTTCGCCTACTTATCAAACCAAATGAAAAGCGTATTAAGTAATACAAACGCGCACTCTCACACGCACTCTCTCACACGCACTCTCTCACACTCACACACGCACTCTCACACACGCACTCTCACACACGCTGTAGGCATGCAAGTGCTCAGCTAAAGCACCAGCAACAGTTTTTACTTCTTGAACTCTGTCAAGGAAAGAAGACCCTCCTTTCAGCCAGAAATTTCTATGATTTTTTTAAAACCCAAAGTATATTATTTTATTATTACCATACCGATATTGTGACCTATATAAACTATAAACATAAAAAACAAGTTTTGCAGTTTCTATCTTTTTTCTCTCCCTCTGGACAGAATCTATTTTTTTAGAGGTGCGCTTTCTAAAATCTAGCGTTACGAACGGAATATATGTGTTATGAGAAAACCTCCAAGCTTAGGCTTCGAGTTATATAAGTTTGCATGTATAATAATGATATAATCAGGATAATAGTGAATTACACACAGCATAAGGTGAGACTACAGCAAAGAAGTTTGAAGTTCGAAGTATTAACAAATATTGCTGTGCACCAATAATACAGCACAGAGCGTTAAAAATAATTTATATGACTAATGTGATCCACATCAAGCACATCTGCGATTTGAAGCTTCATTGATGATTATGACTTGTCAGTTTATTCGCCCATTTTACATTATTACCACAACCTTACCAAAACATGTAAAAATAAAATGTAATTTTTACACACGTTAATAACAAAGAACTATTCATTTTGCATGAAACGTAGTCAGCAAAGTTTGTCACAGGATAACAGAAAAGATTAAATTATCAACTTTTAATAATATTTAAAATTTAATATAAACGTTTTTATTGTTGTCAAGTCAGAACCTTTACAAGATCTATTATGACTTGTCAGTTTATGCGCCCATTGGTCGATACATTATTACCTTTACATTATCAAAAACATGTAAATAAAAATTTGTAACTAATTACAAATATGAATAACAAAGAACTATTTATTTTGCATTTTTAATATAAACGTGTTAGTAATTCACATAACGTTTTCATTATTTTCAAGTCAGCACCCCTTACAGTTCTATAATAAAAGCAAAGATTTGTTATTCAAAATTAGTCTAAGACGCAAATAACAATAAAAAAAACTATTGTGGGGAGGAATCCGATTTTTAAATATGTAATTTTTTTTGAACATACAAATATGCAATCTCAAAGTGTATAAAAGAAAAACAAACGCTAAACTGAAGCATAAGTTGACAAATTTCATTTGCAGTAATAAATAATTGCTTTGTAGTTGAAAACGCATCTAAACTTGACAACCAAACGACAACCAATTGTAAATTTCATAAACCGAAAAACGAATGTTATATATTAATATAGCAAATTAAATTTATAATTACGTACGTAATTTTGACATGGACACATACACAAAAACGGAAATTTAATAACAAAAAAATAATAATAATATTAATAAAATAAAACATGGCTCTTTTTAAATCCCTTATATTAACTTCGCGGCCGTCTCTGTCTCTCTCTCATCATCTCATGGGCTCGGCGGGCGGAAAAACAAAAGTCGAAAATGACCCACTTCCAATGATCCGATCGAACTGAAATTTGGCACACGGACCCGTCTTACCTAACAATGCATCGTATCAAAATTTCAGATCGTTCGAACGTACCGTAATTAAATTAATGCATTTTTAGTTTATCCTTATATGAGGTATGTAATTTAAATTCACGATTTGTTATTGTTTTTTTGCCACGTGAAAGTTTGAGCATTGAGGCGACCCAACGAAACGACGGTGCGCTTTTGTTTACATTTTACGTGTCACTCTGAGCTCGGTCAAGCGAATCGGTGACCAGACTTTTCCCCTCTCCCCCTCCCACCCACCCCTCCCCCCCTAGGGTTATGAAGCAAACTTGTGTTAAGACAGATTCAGTCTGTAAATGTTTGAAAATAATCAATACTGTTAGTTATGTCTCATATATAAGGGATTTATAGTCAAAAACTTTGTTTTTACGGGTTTGTTTTATTAAATCCCTTATATTAACTTCACCGGCGTCTCTCTCTCTCATCATCTCATGGGCTCGGCGGGCGGAAAAACAGAAGTCAAAAATGACCCACTTCCAATGATCCGATCGAACTGAAATTTGGCACACGGACCCGTCTTACCTAACAATGCATCGTATCAAAATTTCAGATCGATCGAACGTACCGTAATTAAATTAATGCATTTTTAGTTTATCCTTATATGAGGTATGTAATTTAAAATCACGATTTGTTATTGTTTTTTTGCCACGTGAAAGTTTGAGCATTGAGGCGACCCAACGAAACGACGGTGCGCTTTTGTTTACATTTTACGTGTCACTCTGAGCTCGGTCAAGCGAATCGGTGACCAGACTTTTCCCCTCTCCCCCTCCCACCCACCCCTCCCCCCCCACCCCTCCCCCCCCTAGGGTTATGAAGCAAACTTGTGTTAAGACAGATTCAGTCTGTAAATGTTTGAAAATAATCAATACTGTTAGTTATGTCTCATATATAAGGGATTTATAGTCAAAAACTTTGTTTTTACGGGTTTGTTTTATTAAATCCCTTATATTAACTTCACCGGCGTCTCATCATCTCTCTCTGTCTTGGGCTCGGTGGGCGGAAAAACAGAAGTCAAAAATGACCCACTTCCCATGATCCGATCGATCTGAAATTTGGCACACGGACCCGTCTAACCTAACAATGCATCGTATCATAAATTTCAGATCGATCGAACGTACCGTAATTAAATTAATGCATTTTTAGTTTATCCTTATATGAGGTATGTAATTTAAATTCACGGTTTGTTATTGTTTTTTTCCAACGTGAAATTTTGAGCTAACGCATTGAGGCGATCCCAAAGAAGCGACGGGCGCTTTTGTTTACATTTTACGTGTCACTCTGAGCTCGGTCAAGCGAATCGGTGACCAGACTTTTCCCCTCTCCCCCCACCCACCCCTCCCCCCCCACCCACCCCTCCCCCCACCCCTACCCCCACCCCTCCCCCACCCCTCCCCCCACCCACCCCTCCCCCCCCCCACTAGGGTTATGATGCAAAGTTGATTTAAGACAGATTCAGTCTGTAAATGTTTGAAAATAATCAATACTGTTAGTTATGTCTCATATATAAGGGATTTATAGTCAAAAACTTTGTTTTTACGGGTTTGTTTTATTACTTCGTTCCCTTCACGCATTAATAAAAGCTCAAATAATGACGTCACGTCACGATATTTTATGGCTAGAAACACATTTTGTTAATCTCGAACGCAACATGTTTACTCCTATATTTTCATTTTTTATCGGGAGTTACCTTGCATAGCGTCACGGACAGATACTACGTGACAGATTGCAAATTATGTTATTTAATATTATCATTATAATTTAACTAACTCTAGATACGCATTTTAATTAATTTGAGCCCTGATTTTTGTATCCATTATTTAGGAAATCTTGAATCCACTGTAAGGGGTCAGAAAGCCACCCATCCCGAAATTGTACGTTTAAAATTAAACTAGAATGGTGAAATTTGACAAGTTTTGTATAAATGTGATTGTCAAAATTATTCAAAATCCTTTGACAAATCAACTATTAGACCTCTTTGCATCTATGGAACAATTTATGAAATAAAAACTTTTAATTTTAAATTTATAATATCAAAAAAATAAATTAACCTTTTTAAAAAAAATTGACGGAAACCAAGGGTTGAAAATGATTTAGGCTTGATTTTAAGTTTAAAAGTTGTAGGGAGCGATGGGTTCCGATTGGTTGGTGATTAATTTGAATTTCGAAGTATTGACCTTTACTGTTGTTAGTTTTACAAAAGTTATTAATTTATATTTAAAATTTTATATCCATGAAGAACATAAAAATTTTCTATAAGAGTGAAAATAGTACTTCGCGGTTTTATCGATAAAGACGGTAATCCATTTCGTCTATCCTGCCAAATACCTGCAATTTACGAAGTTAGCAATTTGAATCGACACTGTGAATAAAGTAAAGAAGAGTTTGCATCGTGGTATCCAAATGCAATCTGAATTAAGAAAAGGCAAGCTTGATAAGTTAAAGTCGGGAATATGTCAACAGGTGACACTACTGAAAACTGAGGCAAGAATTGCTCGAGCTTAACGAACTTATTCTAACTGGGAATTTATTAAAAGGAATATAGAGGAAGTATTTCAATAATAGATCCAAATAACTCCAGACACAAATTCCAATGAATTTTTGTACTTCATGATGGAATTCATAATATCAAAGCATCGAGCAGTAACTAGTAATCGGCATCTGACAGAATCTCTCCGTACATCTACTAGCTACCAACCAGATTTTAAATAAATAGAGGTAAAAAAAGATGTTTAAAACCATGTTTTTATAAGTGTACTAAAAAGAAGAAAATAATTTAAAACTAATAAATTGAAGTACTTTCATATAATATGACTAAAAACGTTGGGCGGGCGCTTATGAGGTTTGACAAATGGGGTTCACTCATTCTCTCACTTATAGATATCTTTTTTGCCTTCTTAATTATTAACAAATTATTATAAATTATAAATTATAAATGGGGGTGCGGTGGTCGAGTGGCAGCTCGCTCCACTAGCGCTCAGATGGTCACGGGTTTGAATCCATGTGAAGGCATGGATTTGTTCCCGGTGCCTAGGGCGTCCCTGAGTCCACCCAGCTCTTAGTGGGTACCCGACATCAGTTAGGGTAGTAAAGGCGGCTGGGCATTGTGCTAGCCACACAATCCCCTCGCATGCCGTGGCTTTTGAAACTTGTGAACGCTGTTTCACTTGCCCCATAGGCCATTCATGGTCTGAGAGGGAACATACTACTACTACTAATTATAAATCTTTAATTTTATACCACCCCCCCCCCACGTTTTTAGTCATATTATATGAACGTACTTGAACTTAGACTATAAGTTTTAAATTATTTTCTTCTTTTTAGTACACTTATAAAAACGTAGTTTTTAAAAATCTTTTTTTTTAACTTCTATTTATTTAATTCTTTTTAGTCCACTTACAAAAACGTGGTTTTTAAATATATTTTTTTACCTCTATTTTTTTAAAATACCAAACACCTCATAAGCGCCCGCCCAACGTTTTAGAAACACAGTGATGTGGTCACGGGGTGAACTCATGGATGTCTACAAAAGCAGACGGTACAGATGTTTATATTTTATAGATAAACTAAAAGTTCAATAACTTAATAACGGTACATTCGATCGATCTGAAATTTTGATACAATGCATTGTCATCCGAGATCTATCTGTGGTAAAGTTTTGAGATCTCTAAGACCATCAAAAATGGTTTAATTTTACGTTGGCAGATTTGAAAAAATGTGGACAGACAAACCACAAACAAACAATGCCACAGGAACGAAAGCGAGTTAATAAAATCGTGGTTAATAAATAAAGTTAAAATAAAGGTTAAAAAATGATTGTTAAAAACCACGTTTTTATAAGCGGACTAACAAGAAGAAAATAATTTAAAACGGATAAGTTTAAGTACTTTGATTTAATATGACTAAAAACGTGGGGCGGGCGCTTATGAGGTTTAACATATGCGGCTCACTCATTCTCTCACTTATAGATCTCTCTTTTGCTTTCTAAATTAGAAATCTTTAATTGATATACCGAACACCCGCCCCACATTTTTAGTCATATTAAATCGAATTACTTGAACTTATCCGTTTAAAACCACGCCATTTAAGTTTTAAATTATTTTTAAATCCCTTATATTAACTTCACCGGCGTCTCTCTCTCTCTCTCTCTCTCTCTCTCTCTCTCTCTCTCTCTCTCTCTCTCTCTCTCTGTCTGTCTGTCTCGGGCGGAAAAACAGAAGTAAAAAATGACCCACTTCCCATGATCCGATCAAACTGAAATTTGGCACACGGACCCGTCGAACCTAACAATGCATCGTATCAAAATTTCAGATCGATTGAACGTACCATAATTAAATTAATGCATTTTTAGTTTATCCTTATATGAGGTATATAATTCAAAATCCACTGTTTGTTAATTTTTTTTAAATTCCAGTTCCACGTGAGTTTGAGTTGACGCCGACCGTCGTGTTGACGACGACCGTCGTGCCGACACCCCCTCACATCCCACCCCCATTTATTAAAGACAAGGGACATCACTCAGTGTCAGTCTGTAAATGTTTAAAAATAATCACTACTGTTAGTTATGTCTCATATATAAGGGATATATAGTCACAAACTTTGTTTTTACGGGTTTGTTTTATCTTCTTTTTAGTCAACTTATAAAAAACTGGTTTTTAAATCCTTTATATTAACTCGTGGTGTCTGCGGCGGACCTTGCTTGCTTGCTTGCTTGCTTGTCGCCAAAACTTTTGATCGATTTTTAACCCACTTGCTCGCAAGATAGCGAGCTGAAATTTTGCAGGCAGTTTCGTACCGATGATAAAAACAATGTATCAAATTTTCAGATCGATCGCATGTACCGTAATTAAATTATTGATTTTTTAGATTATTTTATTTATTCCTATGTATCATGCTATTTTTTGAGATAGAGCGTCGCGGTGCGTATTATATTGAACAACCTTTCTGTCGCGCAACAAGGTGCGTATTTTATTGACAGCTCTTTTTATAAACATATTTCTGATCGGTGCGCATTATATTAAACATGTTTTACGACTCAACTGCAATTTTGTATTTCTGGATGGTCTGGCGCTGCGTATTATAATGAACATTCTTTTAGTTACTTCTCGTACATAAAGGATTTATAGTCAAAAACTTGGTTTTTTACGGGTTGTTTTTATTAAAAATCATTTTTTTACCTTTATTTATTTTATTCTTTTTAGTCCACTAATAAAAACGTGGTTTTTAAAAATATTTTTTACCTCTATTTATTTTACCAAACACCTCATCAGCGCCCGCCCAACGTTTAATAACAAAGCGATGAGGTCACGGGGTGAACTCGTCACGTGCAATTAAACTACGGCAGGCGGGTACAGAGGCTTATATAAAGATAAACTAAGAAATGCATTAATTTAATTACGGTAAATTCGATCGATCTAAAATTTTGATACAATGTATTGTCATCTAAGATCTATATGTGGTAAAATTTTGAGCACTTTAGGACCATCAGAATTGGTTTAATTTTACGTTGGCAAATTTGAAAAATTGCGGACAGACAGACACGAAAGCAAGTATATAATAAAATATAGATAAACTAACAATTTCAATAATTTAAGAACGGTACATTCGATCGATCTGAAATTTTGATACAATGCATTGTCATCCAAGATCTATCTGTGGAAAAATTTTAAGATCTCTAGGACCATCAGAAGTGTTTCAATTTTACGTTAGCAGATTTGAAAAATGGGGTTTCAGACAGAACGAAAGCGAGTTAATAAAACGTGGTTAATAAAAACGTGCAAGGTCAAACCAAGGCTTATTAGCAGAATCATAATCACAATCATAACATAATCGGGCAAAAACTCGAAGAGGTCTCCACCTTTGAATATCTAGGGGCCATAATATCCGACGAAGGCTCAAAGCCAGAAATTCTTGCCAGAGTGGCCCAAACAATGGCAGCATTGGTAAACTAAAGCACATCTGGCAAAGCAAGAAGCACTACCTGAGATCAAAGATCCGACTAATGCGCTCTCTGGCGATGTCGGTCTTCTTGTATGGTTGTGAGGCTTGGACCCTCACTGCAGACCTTCAAAGAAGAATCAATGCGCTAGAGATGAGATGTTTCAAAAAGATATTGAACATCTCCTACACAGCGGACATCACAACGAACCGGCCCGCAACACAATAAGTACTGTCATTGTCCCCTACGAGGACCTTCTCACCTCCATTAAGAGGAGGTATTTACGATGGTAGAGACACGGGACCAGAACTGGACGTCTCGAAAAAACTTTATTGCAAGGCACAGTCCAGGGAGGAAGGAAAAGAGGCAGACAAAAGAAGAGATTGGAGGACGATATCAAAGAGTGGACCCGCCTGTCATTCAGCGACTCTCAAAGGGCAGCACAGGACCGGGACAAATGGCGTGAGATAGTGAGCATTTCACGATGTTGCCCCAACGACCCAACGACAGGTTAAGGGATAGTTCAAGTTCATTCATAACATTTAATGTTCACCATAATCATGAGTTTATATGTAGCACGGTTTCTATTCATATAGTGTTAAAACAGTTGAAAGTTAAAATCATTAAATTCACATAAAATCATTGTTTAATTTGCTTTTTAAAAATCATAAAAGGAATCGTTCATCGCGATCGTGTTCCTGACCCATAGTGCTTCAATGCGACTTTCAACAATTAAAAAAAAACTGCATGATTATGTGTACAGGTGGTATTATTTATATAATGCATGATTATGTATACACAGTGACACTATATTAGCAGCTTCAGTCCAATAAGGGCTTTGTTTATATACTGCTCGATTATGTGTACACATTGACACTATAAGCAGCTTCAGTCCAACAAAGGGCTTTATTTATATACTGCATGATTATGTGTACACAGTGACACTATTAGCAGCTTCAGTGCAACAAAGGGCTTTATTTATATACTGCATGGTTATGTGTACACATTGACATTATTAGCAGCTTCAGTCCAAAAAGGGCTTTATTTATATACTGCATGCTTATGTGTACACATTGACACTATTAGCAACTTCAGTCCAACAAAGTGCATTATTTATATACTGCATGATTATGTGTACCGAACTGAACTGAACTATCCCATAACCCGTTGTTGGGTCATTTGGGCACCATCGTGAGCTGCTCACTAACACACGCCATTTGTCCCGGTCCTGTGCTGCCCTTTGAGACTCGCTGAATGACAGGCGAGTCAACTCTTTGATATCGTCCTCCCATCTCTTCTTTTGTCTGCCTCTTATCCTTCCTCCCTGGATTGTGCCTTGCAATATAGTTTTTGCGGGACCTCCAGTTCTTGTCACGTGTCAGTACCATCGTAATTTCCTCTTCTTAATGGATGTGAGTAGGTCCTCGTAGGGGCCAATGACAGTACTTATTGTGTTGCGGGCCGGTTCGTTGTGATGTGCGCTGTGAAGGAGATGTTCAATATCTTTCTGAAACATCTCATCTCTAGCGCATTGATTCTTCTTTGGAGGTCTGCAGTGAGCGTCCAAGCCTCACAACCATACAAAAAGACCGACATCGACATCCATTAGCCGGATCTTTGATATCAGTGAGAGCTTCTAGCTTTGCCAGATGTGCTTTAATTTACTCAATGCTGCCATTGTTTTGGGCTACTAAGGCAAGAATTTCTGGTTTTGAGACCAGAAATTGGATATTATGGCCCCTAGATATTTGAAGGTGGAGACTTCTTCGAGTTTTTGCCCGTTTATCCGAATCTCACTTGTGAATTTACTATTTGCCATGACCTTGGTCTTTTCTGCATTGACTTCCATGCCGTACGCCTTTGCTGTTTTCTCTAACTTTGCAGGGAATTCTTTTAGTTCGTCCTCGCTACCAGCTAGGCAGTCAATGGCTACGTTTATAGAGGCGGCGGGTTTCGGGAAATCCCACGCGCGAGTCGACCCGCGCGAGGAATGTTTCTATTTTTGCTTTGCAGGTGTTCATAGTGGACGCGGGTGTCTCGAGGTGACAAATTAATGGACCGGCGCGGGTAATTACCAGAACTAGTTGCTAGTTCTTGTTCCGCGTTGCAACGCGGGACTGTGAATTCAAATAGATGGGCTTTGAATGTTTCTTCAGACTGTTAAATGTTCAATAATTCACCAACCACGACTTCGATTATGTCCATTCACAATATCAATTCCAGCATCTTGAATAAGTTGCTTAGCTTTTGAGATGTCATTTTCGCTTCCTGATAGTTCAATAGAATTTCGACCAGATGAGTCACTGTCAGAAACTTTTATCTGAAAAATATTGTCTGTATCTGTGTCTTTGATTTTGCTTAATACCCAACCAATTGTTGTTCCTACTTCAGATGATTTCACACGAAATGTTTCAGACTCACTAGTACCATCTTTGTCTCTGCTATTATAGTCTTCATTCCTTTTATCATATATGTGATTGTCAATAGTCGCTACAGTGTCAATAGTTTCTATTTGTGCTCGATTCAACTTTATTATTTTTCTATCATTCATGTCTTGGTTTTCATTCTTTCTCCATGGCTGATCAAAATTTCTTATTCTGGAATCAAAACTATATCTGCCTCTCCATGATCTTCTGCTTTGATTATAATCTCTATATATGGAATTGTGATTATATCTGTCTCTCCATGATTGTCTACTTTCATCATAATCTCTATGTCTGGAATTATGATTATATTTTTCTCTCCATGCTTGTCTACCTTTGTTTTCAAAGTGATATTGTCTTGATCTTTCTTCTGTTTTCTTTCTTATAGGGTTGCCATTAGGTGACACCCTATTTGGTTGTCCTTTATTGTGGTAACACTGCTTTACCATATGTCCTGGCTTGTTACAGTACCAGCAAATAGTTTGTCTTTTGCCTTGGTTTTTAATTTGTATTGCTGCAAAAATATCTTGTCTTTTGTCCATTTCCAAAAAATTGCAATTATCAAACTCTTCACACCATGAATGGATACGACTTAAGTTCCTTTATTTATAATATAATTCACACTGACACAGTTGTTAATAGTCCATAGCTTTTTCTAGTTCAAGGTTATGTTTACAAATATTTCCTGGAATCAACCACACCTGTGAGCTTGGTGACGTAGTTCACTGCGTGTCGTCTGGCTTTTTCCCGCTTTTACTATAAACACCAACCACGCGAGTGATTAGGCGCGTTTTTTTTAGCTCGAGTAACTAGCTCGCGGCGTGCCGCCTACCCGCCGCCTCTATAAACGTAGCCTATGTCATCGGCGGAGCGTAGGTTGGTTATACTTCTCCCTCCGATGCTGAATGTTCCGACATGGTCTTCTAGCATATCTGTCATGGTCCTTTCAAGGAAGAGGTTGAAGAGGATGGGGGAAAGTAAACATCCTTGTCTGACACCAACAGTGGTCTTGAACGAATCTCCCAGCTTGCTGTTGAAGAGTACTGCGCTGGTTGCTCTGTTGTAAAGGTTCTTGATCACTTCAATGAGGTTTGCGTTTATGTTGAATGTGTGCATAGTTGCCCACAGTGCCGCATGACACACTTTGTCGAACGCTTTTTTAAAGTCTATAAAGTACACATTGACATTATTAGCAGCTTCAGTGCAACAAAGGGCTTTAATTATATACTGCATGATTATGTGTACAGGTGGCATACTTTATTTACTTCATGATTATGTGTATACACTGACACTATATTATCAGTCCAACAAAGGATACATGTTTAAAATATGTGACGTTTTTTTCTTGTGGAAACCATTTACTAGTATTTTATTTCTGTACAATTTGTCTTGTGTATACCTCACCCATTTGAAGGGACGCCTTCATTGCCGAAAGCAGAAAGTAGTATCTGCTACTGACACATCCCAGACTTTAACTCAGCAAGTTTGCTTTTTCTTAATTCCGACTGCAGCATATACCGTGATGCAAACTCTTCATGACATTTTCATAGTGTCGCTTCAAATTGCCTTATTTAATTTAATATTAGCTGGTTATTAGCACACAAAAAAAAACCGTATCTAGATGGTGAGACAGTTAAACTTGTTTTCAAGAATGTGCTGATTCATTATTTTCTGAGTATAAAAACAAGGAAGAAATAAAGAAACAAATATCTTATCTTCAGCTTTCCCACCAGACTTGCAAAGCGTGTTGAAATTATGTCCGGTAATATATTGGAGCATTTGCTAATGGATTTAAAAAATCTTCTGGTTTCAGTCTGGCATTGGATGAATCATGTCATATCACCGACACGGTCCAACTTACAGTTTGGGTTAGGTTTGACAAGGGGCAGACATTTAAAGAACAATATTGACACTAATTTCATTGAAAAATACACCCGTGGTGAGGTTGTTTATAAGGCACTGAAGGAATTTCTATTAAAGAACAACATTGATTTGAGGAAGCTGATTTCTGTTACAACAGATGGTGCTCTAGCAATGGTAGGAAGGAAAGTTTGCCTTATTGTTTTGCTGATGGCTGAAAATGATTTTCCAGACATTCCGCCCTTTATCTTTATAAGACTTTGTTTAGCACCCCCCACCCCCAACAACAAAAAATTCACTTTGTCACCCCCACCCTGCTCATTGTTTTTACACCATTGAACTATAGTACTATTTCAATGTCATCCTTTTTACATCACCGATTCATTACATATAAATTTGAATATACATAATAAAAAAAGAAGTACATGTACATTATAAGGCTGATAGCGGGCATAACGTCGAAAAATTGTAGGCATTTCGAAAGGGTAACCCGGGTACCCGTTCAAATTTTGGGACGGGTACCCGGACAGCTTTTTCAACAATATTGACAGTCCTAACTAGTGAGATAGATCAGTGATTTCCACTGGCAAAAGTAGATATATTCGAGAACTATTATAACTAGTTAGGTAGAAGTAGTAACATTCACCAGTGAGGTAGATTTTGTTTTTTTGTATTGTATTAACTATTGAGTTAGATTCTGTAGTAAGCTCTAATAGGGTTGATCATTTCTAAGACCGGAAAACGTCATAGCTCAAAGAGTAATGTTCTATCTTTAGATTACATTTTAGCGGAACAATGTTGTACAGCGTAAATGAATTCGAATCACTATGTTCTTAAAATTGTTAGCATAATAAAATTACGAAACTGTTTTTTCATGTTCAAGTCCAATTTGCTGTCTAAAATTAACTAAGAATTAACAAATAGCTGACAAAATACATCCTTATCCATATACCTACATGTACACATTGACTAGTATCTTTTATTAAATTTTTATGAAATCTGTCCTTAAAAAAGATAAATATAGCCCCAATATTTCTATTAATAGCTCTCCGCCATATTATGACAAGGCCTATGAGGTATATTTGTAATATCCCCCGAAGGGGAAGGAACTGATTGTTTTGGTAGAGTTAATGAACTTGGTGCAGTTAAAGAACTCAGTGCAGTAAGTGCAATCCCTCTACATTACCTAAGGTGTAAAGTGTTGTACACCTTATTATGTTATAAAATAGAATGATAAGCGGGGAAGTAAGTAATAACACGTGTTAATAGGTAAATAAAAAATTAAAAAATGAATCTTACCTGCATTAATGCCAACGCAGCTTGGACATCAACAGCTACACCATTGACAGCCACACATCATAAATATCTACATATGTTCCAGTGTTCGTCTGACTACATGGACATTTACATGCAGCTACACCCGTAGCAGTAAGACAACTTGGACTTCTGTTGATGTTCTAGAAGAGGCCAGTGTGCGTTGATCCACCAGAGCGAACTGTCCACAACATCGTCAGATTTGGCTTTATAAGGCTGTCAACTTAACTTGATTCATGATTGCTTGCTCCATTAAGTTTTATCCAATAGTATAGTGACATAGTATAGTGACATAAATGATGTTATCCATTAAAGGTGTAATTTAATTGCCTTTACTTTTGTTGTTTCTGCAGTTTGTGTTGAAAACTAAACCTATGCCAAACTCTAAACTTGTGTATTGAACCATGGCTGATGACTTGTGGATAGGATGAAGGTTATAGTCTTGTTTCTCTGCAAAGGGGAGAAAAAAAACTGTTTTAGGGGACATACATTTCGGATAGTCTTTGAACAAAGACATTAGAGCTTAGAAGATAAACCATTACCCAACCCGTACTAGGTACTTTATAGGTAAAAAAATAGCATTCTATTCTAAGCATAGAGTTGGAGAGTGGGCTTATGATGCTAAAAATAAGTCATATAAATATTATTAGTTTTTTTTTAAAAAATAATTAAATTGTAAACAAATACATATCAGACACATGCCGACAAAAATTGTCATGATGAAATCCTAGACACATCATCCCGCTTAACTTTGTCTAAACGTAAGGAACGTTCAAGTAACACATCTGTAAAAGAACTGCTATTAACTAAAAAGTCATTGACACGCGGGGTACACACCAAGTGACACAACCGCCCCAACCCCCTTGTATTAAACGTGCGGGGTTACAGGCCGTTTGGTCTTGGCTTCAGAGGAGATGACGTATGACAACAATCTCGTGGTCTGAAACACGACCAATAAATGGGACTGCAGCTAAGAGTTGCTGAGGAAAATGAGCACAAACAGTGGCAGAAATCATTCAGCTTCACGGGGGCGTATCGAGGTGGGCGCGGGGGGTGTGGGGTACATGTGTCAATGGGCGCCCAAATTAGGTTTACAGCGTTACAATATAATTAGTGAATGAAGCGGACAAAGTTTGGGTGAGACTGCAATCAGGCTTTCATATAAATGAATACATATGAACACCTCAAGTGAAGAAAGGGCTATGTGACATTTTGGAAGTTTTGAGATTTTTAAAGTTTTTTAGTTAAAAACTATGCAGATTTATCATTAATTCACTAAATACATTTTATTTTTTCATAGGGTCAGAGACATTATTTTTTTCATAGGGTCAGAAAAATTATTTTTTTCATAGGGTCAGAGACATTATTTTTTTCATAGGGTCAGAGACATTATTTTTTTCATAGGGTCAGAGACATTATTTTTTTCATAGGGTCAGAGACATTATTTTTTTCATAGGGTCAGAAACATTATTTTTTTCATAGGGTCAGAAACATTATTTTTTTCATAGGGTCAGAAACATTATTTTTTTCATAGGGTCAGAAACATTATTTTTTTCATAGGGTCAGAAACATTATTTTTTTCATAGGGTCAGAAACATTATTTTTTTCATAGGGTCAGAAACATTATTTTTTTCATAGGGTCAGAAACATTATTTTTTTCATAGGGTCAGAAACATTATTTTTTTCATAGGGTCAGAAACATTATTTTTTTCATAGGGTCAGAGACATTATTTTTTTCATAGGGTCAGAGACATTATTTTTTTCATAGGGTCAGAGACATTATTTTTTTCATAGGGTCAGAGACATTATTTTTTTCATAGGGTCAGAGACATTATTTTTTTCATAGGGTCAGAGACATTATTTTTTTCATAAAACCTCACTCAGAACATTCTATTTTTGACCCTCTATTTGTCAGAGGACATAACTAGAATTTTTTTTAAAAAATGTCTTTTATAGCTAATTCTTCCATAAAGGTCTTCTCTATTAAAATAAGGTATTAGCCTGAAGAGAAGTCGCAGAAGAAGGGCTATATAAATATAAAAACACAAATATTATTACGGAACAATGATATTAATTTTATGTGAGGCGACTATTTTATTCATTAACCACGAGCTCAAAAATTCCGAAATATTCCTCAGCACCATCCATCAAGAGTTTTCCGAAATAGTGTAACTGTAACTATACAAAATACAACATCCGTTTAACTTAGAACTTTGTATTTAGTGAAATGAGGATGGCGGAATCCGATCAGCTGTGTACATGAACTCGAACAACTCCCAACAAACAGATTCTCAGGGTGGAGGACGAGACTGACTGGCCGTATATCCGTTTCGAGTTAGCGCGCTTATTTTACAGCGACCAATGAAATGACAGAGTGTAAAAGCTCAGCAAACAGTGACGCAATACAGGTCTAAATTTTCCATCATGTTTACATACAAAACACAACTGGTTTGCTCCAGTTTCACGGAAATGTCGTTAGTTAAGCAGGACAGCACGAAAGTCCATTCCACGGCCATCGAAGTGTGACAAGTTTTAATAAGTGTTTCAACTGTCCAGCATGTGACTGAAAACACGGTTTATTGAATTGGGGGCCTTCATACCAGAGGCGTCACTAGGGAGAGATGCGGGTGGTGACAAGGAGTGACACCCAAAACGTAAAATGGATCTATGTTCCTGTTATTTGGCACTGTCAGACTCGGAGCAGATCTATGGGGTAAGTCGTTAGGGGGGGACGGGGGACATCATGAACTGCCACACTGGGGGACGCCAATCCTAGTGACGCCTCTGATTCATACACTGACTCTCGTACCTACTAAGATTATTGAAGATTTTTTTTTAAATAAATGTATCAAGTGTTCAATGTTTATCAGGAGTTCAACTAAATTTGATCATGATATTTGGGGAAATACATTTTAGGTGAATTAATTTGAGTAGCAGCTCTCCCCTCAATAACGAACCTTTCCATTCCTGACCAAGTGTGGAGCATAATTTACGATCGCTGTCTGTGCTATGAAATGAAAATCTTCCCTTGTTAATTTAACCTGTAGTTAGCACTAAAACGAAATTAGCATCGAAGACGTATCCAATGAAGCAGTAAGCAACAGAATTCAGCTGACATAGATTGAGGGCTGAGGCTTGAATGTGAGAATTAGAGAATAAGAAACGTGTGCACGAGATGCTTTAAGGTTGTTGCTGGTGCGATGGATCTCGCTCGTCACGGGGCCAGAGACAGCAATAACTGGTCAGACAGAGGGTGGTGCTAGCATAGGCCTCAGAAATGGAACATTTTACAAACGAATGTAGCCTAAATTCTTCTACCTTGACACGCGCTCAGCAAATCTTACTGGGGTTATTCGTGAGTGAAGATGCGCATCAATTTCCTAGTCTCATAATTCCCATTATCAACCTCTCGTATATTTCGGCTCGCTTCATTCTCGAGCCTTAACGTGGGGGAAATATAAATGCTGAAATTAAGTGTGTTTTATTTTAATTTTTAACAACCTATTTTGATATTTTAATTTAAAAAAAAACAATTTCAATGCTATGTGTAATGTCCCTACCGATTTTTTTTACAAAAATCTCCCAACTTGGATGACTAGAAATTTTTCAGATTTGAGCAAACCTCCAAACGGTGTTAAATCATAAGCACAATTGATGCGGGTTTTTTTCTTGTGACTACTTATTGGAATAACCTTATCCTATACAAATTAAACACATTTTTATAAAGCACGCATTTGAATAAGGAAAAAACAAACCGTGGAATAGTTAAATATAAGGCATATTTTTTAATTTTTTAATTTGTTTTAATTTTACTAATTTTTTTAATATAATTTTTTTTTAACAAAATACCTAGACCAATTAGTTTGCTCTGAAAAGATGCATTATTTTCTCAATTTGGTTCTCTCACGTTGGATGTGTCGCCTGGTGCGTTTCGCATCATCCTCACCCCCCCCCCACCCCACAGGCTACGCCGTTGTGAATACATAACACTCGTAATATGGTCGTATCAACAGTTCAGTAGAATTGTTCTATCGTATGCTACACCTTCTTCTAAAATCCTCTGCTAATCGTCTACAGAGTGAAATCAAACACAATATTATATATACCACCCCCACCCCCTTTTTCCAGTACCTCTCGGTCAATGCGTTGTGTCTTAGTCAAGAGTGGACAATTCGTAACCACAACAGAGGGGGGAAACGGTGTATTGCAAGTTCACTAATCTAAACACAATTCACAACATTAATGCCCCTAACACTTTATTTATGGTATCTGATCTTGTCATGAGATCCAAATCTCTCGAACAGCGGTTCTTAACTAGGGGGTGAAAGCACCCCATTTTTTTTTAATGCAATGCCAAGTCGATTTGACGTGTTACTTAAGTCCAGCGATAAGTTGGTCAATGAGATTTTGGACCCCATCTATTGAGATCTGACGATCCGTCCACGACTATTCGCTCCAGTCATAAGGCCTTAAGGGTCATATATGGGCCCCAGACAAAAGTGCCAGTGTAAAAGAGTTCGCACCTAAGTGCAGTAAGAAAATTATGACAGCATACATAAATGAAATTCTCCAATACATGAAAAGCATTCTAAGTTTTCATAATCGCACACTCCCAAAAATGACTAGAGCATACTTCTTAAAATTCATTTAAATCAGGGCTGGTACTGATTAATAAAATTGTGTTCGATTAATCGGGGGAAAAAATATTAATAGATTAATCGATTAATCGATTAATTTCGATTAATTATATTTTTATAACGCATATATAGATAGCGTTAAGTCAAGATTGGTTATTTTGCGAAATCGGTTAAGTCACAGTAATTCCCTGGCTCCAAAATGTTGTGACGTAACACAGCAAGAAATAAGAAAGAATAAACTTCTCGTTATTTATGCACGTCGAACTAAAAAATAATAATACATGGGAAAAGTATGAAAGTAAAAATAAAAATATATTATTAATAAATAATTTGGAAAAAAAAATCGTAAATTTTAATGGAATTTTAATCGATCAAATTAATTTTAATCCATTAAAAAAAGTTAACGGTGAATCGATTAATTAATCGTTAATTTCCGCAGCCCATAATTTAAATTATTTACAGAGTCCAGAACGTGTTGAATCATGTCCCATAGTACTTCTAATGCAGTTAGACTGTACAAGAGCATTCTGTCCTTATGAGAGAGGCACATTTGAAAACGTTTTATTGACAAGAATGACTATAGCGCGCATTGGCGTAGCTAGGAATTTTTTGGGATTTTTGGGCCCATGGGCTTGGCCTCTTTGTGGGGGGGGGCCTACATACATGGCGGTGCCGTAATATTTAATGTAAAAAAATTCGGACACTCCTTTTGGGCCCCCCTCAAGTGGGAGCCCGGGGTGACTTTCGAATTTTTGAACCCCCACCCATAGCTACGCCACTGATAGCGCGTCGCGTTGACTCAGTCAGTTACGAACTCATACCATTTGTAACTTTTCTCAAAATTAAATTAATGTTAAATGAAGAATACAATAATTTTAAACGTGCTGCTTACTGCTAAAAATCGGCTACCACAAAGAGGCGTCTATTGTATAGCTAGCTCAGTAATTCGGTCTAAATCTTTGCAGAACACCATGAAGCAGAGAGTTCATGTAACTTATTGTGTGTGTCTTAAATGCTAAGGATAAAAATTCTCCATTTACTCTATACGGCCTGTAGAAAGTATTCTCATCTTATAAGTATAAGAACGATAACTCAACTGCAAATGTTGTTATTCCCCTGTCAAAGGGTTTGCTGTAAAATTTGACATCCAGCAGGGGACGTACGCCACTAAGCATAGTCTTTTAAACTTTTACTCTCCCTTTCATTTACTGTACATCGGTAAAAAAAAAGAAAGAAAATGAGCCTTTTTAAATATCTCACACAGAGACTTTCATTGCTAAAGAAACTTGTCTAATTATTGGCATTAAATACCCATCGGTTCACCTTGGATGAACCACTGTAAAATACAACCACTACATCTTTCAATAAAGGGTACAAGTATAAACGCTACATCCTACTATACAAGGTAGCAATATTGGAACTACATCTTACATACCAGGTAGCAATATAACCACTACATCTTTCTATACCAGGTGCCAATATAACCACTACATCTTTCTATACCAGGCGCCAATATAACCACTACATCTTTCTATACCAGGTAGCAATATAACCACTACATCTTTCTATACCAGGTGCCAATATAACCACTACATCTTTCTATACCAGGCGCCAATATAACAAACAAACCTTAAAATGTACATTACCCACCCACCCATTTTTCGTTTGAGATGTCGCAAAAAATTTCTATACATCTCTAAAATGTCTATTGACGCTGGCAATGTAGTATGGGGTGCACGCTTTAAGCTGCGTGGCTGCTCAGATATCTGACTGACGCCGCACAGCAGTTTAGAATTACCGCGCAGCAAATTGCGTAAAATATTGCCCCAAAAATGGACGCTGTGGAACTTTGCACTGGAGTTTTTACTTTGTACACTGACCAACGAACCTTAGAGGGATCATTGATTGGGTGATGTGTTTGTTTTGTTGATTTTACAATGTGGTATGGGGTGATATGTTTGTTGTGCTGATGTTACAATGTGGTATGGGGTGATATGTTTGTTGTGTTGATGTTAAAATGTGATATGATATGATATGTTTGTTGTGCTGATGTTACAATGTAGTATGAGGTGATATGTTTGTTGTGCTGATGTTACAATGTAGTATGAGGTGATATGTTTGTTGTGCTGATGTTACAATGTAGTATGAGGTGATATGTTTGTTGTGTCGATGTTACAATGTAGTATGAGGTGATATGTGTGTTGTGCTGATGTTACAATGTAGTATGAGGTGATATGTTTGTTCTGCTGATGTTACAATGTAGTATGAGGTGATATGTTTGTTGTGCTGATGTTACAATGTAGTATGAGGTGATATGTTTGTTGTGCTGATGTTACAATGTAGTATGAGGTGATATGTGTGTTGTGCTGATGTTACAATGTAGTATGAGGTGATATGTTTGTTGTGCTGATGTTACAATGTAGTATGAGGTGATATGTTTGTTCTGCTGATGTTACAATGTAGTATGAGGTGATATGTTTGTTGTGCTGATGTTACAATGTAGTATGAGGTGATATGTTTGTTGTGTTGATGTTACAAAAGTATGTCTGTATGTGTGTGTGTGTGTGTGAATGTCCTTTATAGCTGACTAAACGATTCATCCGATCGTCGTGAAATTTTTGGACACTTTTGAGTACACACCTGGGATGGTAACTGGCTACTTTTTTCTAAATTTAACACTCATGGGGCACCGGGGGCCCATAATGTCATTATTTTTTTGCTTATATGAGCTATATAAAATTACTTTAAGCGCTAGCTACTGGGTAAATTGTTAGATCTTAACCAAACTTTGTAAATGACTACTTGATAGCCAATATTAAAATACTATTGGACACTGAACTCCTAATAGACATTCCTTTGGGGATGGGGGCCCAAAAATTCCCATTTCTTAAACGTTTAAGATTTTATTCACCATTCAGTTATTAACAATCTTGACAAATAACGACACATGTATCCATTATTATACAAATTGAAATGAACAGCTGTTTTGAACTTAAAATCTTGCACTGAATGGGCCCTGGGGCCCTTAATGTCTTCTTTTGCTTATATAAGCTATATACAAATTAGTTAATGCGTTAGCTACTGAGTAAATGAATGGATCTAAACCAAAATTTGAATACAAAAACTTGGTAGCCCATATTAAAATACTATTAGGGCACAGAACTTCAATTGTCGATTCATTCGGGGCCGGGGGCCCCAAATGTATTTTCTTCATATATGTTTAAGATATTTTTCCACATTCAATTTTTAACGATCTTGAGGAATATATTTTTCAGGAAACTGAATTACAATGAACAGGTTTTTGAAATTGACCTTTTGCACCGAATGGGCCGGGGGTCCCTTAATGTCATTTTCCCCCTATACTAGCTATATAAAAAGTAGGTTAAGCGTTAGATAATGAGAAAATAACTGGATTTTGACTAAACTTAGTATATAAAAACTTAAGAGCCTATATTACTATAGGGCACTGAACTCCTAATGCCCATTCCCTCGGAGCTGGGGGCCCCAAATGTCTTTTTTACTGAACTTTAATCATTGTATTTCCTATTCAATTTTACACGATATTGAGGAATATAGCTTGGGTACAATGGCAATAAAAAACTATATTATCACCAGGGCCCTTAATATCGTTTCTTCTTTTGTACGCTATTTAATTATTAATTTATTTACCCATTTGCTATGAAATTTGGAAAAAAAATTCACACTTCCTCGAAGGTTTCTGTAATAATTGTTTTTAAATTCATTGGTTTCTTTAAATTTATTCATTTTTACTAAGATCGTTGCAACTCACGACGGGTCTGCTAGTAAATTAATTTAAAAAACATGTTTAAAGTCTTCAAAATGTTGATATATTTCTGTTTGTTGTCACACTCCTTCAAACGTTTAGGATGACTTTGGCCATCATTTTGATATATCTGATTATACATTTTCCAGAAATGAACAGAAACAATTTTGCGCCACATCTCAAATAAAGATTCGCGCTACAACAAATTAGTGGCTAGTGGACTACGGGGACACGGGCTAGTGAACTACGGGGACACGGGCTAGTGAACTACGGGGACACGGGCTAGTGGACTACGGGGACACGGGATAGTAAACTACGGGGACACTGGCTAGTGAACTACGGGGACACTGGCTAGTGAACTACGGGGACACTGGCTAGTGAACTACGGGGACACTGGCTAGTGAACTACGAGGACACTGGCTAGTGAACTACGGAGACACTGGCTAGTGAACTACGGGGACACTGGCTAGTGAACTACGGGGACACTGGCTAGTGAACTACGGGGACACTGGCTAGTGAACTACGGGGACACTGTCTAGTGAACTACGGGGACACGGGCTAGTGGAATACGGGGACACTGGCTAGTGAACTACGGGGACACTGTCTAGTGGACTACGGGGACACTGGCTAGTGAACTACGGGGACACTGTCTAGTGGATTACGGGGACACTGTCTAGTGGACTACGGGGATACTGTCTAGTGGACTACGGGGACACTGTCTAGTGGATTACGGGGACACTGTCTAGTGAACTACGGGGACACTGTCTAGTGGATTACGGGGACACTGTCTAGTGAACTACGGGGACACTGTCTAGTGAACTACGGGGATACTGTCTAGTGGACTACAGGGACACTGTCTAGTGGATTACGGGGACACTGTCTAGTGAACTACGGGGACACTGTCTAGTGGACTACGGGGACACTGTCTAGTGGATTACGGGGACACTGTCTAGTGGATTACGGGGACACTGTCTAGTGGACTACGGGGACACTGTCTAGTGGATTACGGGGACACTGTCTAGTGAACTACGGGATACTGTCTAGTGGATTACGGGGACACTGTCTAGTGGATTACGGGGACACTGGCTAGTGAACTACGGGGACACTGTCTAGTGAACTACGGGGACACTGGCTAGTGAACTACGGGGACACTGTCTAGTGGATTACGGGGACACTGTCTAGTGAACTACGGGGACACTGGCTAGTGAACTACGGGGACACTGTCTAGTGGATTACGGGGACACTGTCTAGTGGATTACGGGGACACTGTCTAGTGAACTACGGGGACACTGTCTAGTGGATTACGGGGACACTGTCTAGTGAACTACGGGGACACTGGCTAGTGAACTACGGGGACACTGTCTAGTGGATTACGGGGACATCGGCTAGTGAACTACGGGGATACTGTCTAGTGGATTACGTGGACACTGTCTAGTGGATTACGGGGACACTGGCTAGTGAACTACGGGGACACTGTCTAGTGAACTACGGGGACACTGTCTAGTGGATTACGGGGACACTGTCTACTGAACTACGGGGACCCTGTCTAGTGGACTACGGGGACACTGTCTAGTGGACTACGGGGACACTGTCTAGTGGACTACGGGGACACTGTCTAGTGAACTACGGGGACACTGTCTAGTGGACTACGGGGACACTGTCTAGTGAACTACGGGGACACTGTCTAGTGGACTACAGGGACACTGTCTAGTGGACTACGGGGACACTGTCTAGTGAACTACGGGGACACTGTCTAGTTGACTATGGGGACACTGTCTAGTGAACTACGGCGACACTGTCTAGTGGACTACGGGGACACTGGCTAGTGAACTACGGGGACACTGTCTAGTGGACTACGGGGACACTGTCTAGTGAACTACGGGGACACTGTCTAGTGGACTACGGGGACACTGTCTAGTGGACTACGGGGACAAGGTCTAGTGGACTACGGGGACATTGTCTAGTGGACTACGGGGACACTCCTAGTGGATTACGGGGACATCGGCTAGTGAACTACGGGGACACTGTCTAGTGGATTACGGGGACATCGGCTAGTGAACTACGGGGACACTGTCTAGTGGATTACGGGGACACTGTCTAGTGGATTACGGGGACACTGGCTAGTGAACTACGGGGACACTGTCTAGTGAACTACGGGGACACTGTCTAGTGGATTACGGGGACACTGTCTACTGAACTACGGGGACACTGTCTAGTGGACTACGGGGAAACTGTCTAGTGGACTACGGGGACACTGTCTAGCGGACCACGGGGACACTGTCTAGTGAACTACGGGGACACTGTCTAGTGGACTACGGGGACACTGTCTAGTGGACTAAGGGGACACTGGCTAGTGAACTACGGGGACACTGTCTAGTGGACTACGGGGACACTGTCAAGTGAACTACGGGGACACTGTCTAGTGGACTACGGGGACACTGTCTAGTGGACTACGGGGACACTGTCTAGTGGACTACGGGGATACTGTCTAGTGAACTACGGGGACACTGTCTAGTGAACTACGGGGACACTGGATAGTGGATTACGGGGACACGGGCTAGTGGATTACGGGGACACGAGCTACTGAACTACGGGGACACGGGCTAGTGAACTACGGGGACACGGGCTAGTGAACTACGGGAATACTGTCTAGTGAACTACGGGGACACGGGCTAGTGAACTACGGGAATACTGTCTAGTGAACTACGGGGACACTGTCTAGTGGATTACGGGGACACTGCTAGTGGATTACGGGGACACTGTCTAGTGAACTACGGGGACACTGGCTAGTGGATTACGGGGACACTGTCTAGTGAACTACGGGGACACTGTCTAGTGGATTACGGGGACACTGTCTAGTGAACTACGGGGACACTGTCTAGTGAACTACGGGGACACTGGCTAGTGGATTACGGGGACACTGGCTAGTTGATTACGGGGACACGAGCTACTGAACTACGGGGACACGGGCTAGTGAACTACGGGGACACGGGCTAGTGAACTACGGGGACACTGGCTATTGGACTATGGGGACACCTCTGATCACAGTGGGTCGTCCGCGAGAGGTCAAAGATTAATGAAGTAAATTCCAAAAGATAAACTGGTCGTAGGCCCCTTCTCAAACACACGGCCAATGTTTGCCGGTCCGTATTTAATTCCAATCTGTACCACTCACGTGTGGGAGAGCTCTGTACCACTCACGTGTGGGATAGCTCTATACCACTCACGTGTGGGAGAGCTCTGTACCACTCACGTGTGGGAGAGCCCTGTACCACTCACGTGTGGGAGAGCCCTGTACCACTCACGTGTGGGAGAGCTCTGTACCACTCACGTGTGGGAGAGCCCTGTACCACTCACGTGTGGGAGAGCTCTGTACCACTCACGTGTGGGAGAGCTCTGTACCACTCAGGTGTGGGAGAGCACTATACCACTCACGTGTGGGAGAGCTCTGTACCACTCACGTGTGGGAGAGCCCTGTACCACTCACGTGTGGGAGAGCTCTGTTCCACTCACGTGTGGGAGAGCTGTGTACCGCTCACGTGTGGGAGAGCTCTGTACCACTCACGTGTGGGAGAGCCCTGTACCACTCACGTGTGGGAGAGCACTGTACCACTCACGTGAGGGAGAGCCCTGTACCACTCACGTGTGGGAGAGCTGTGTACCACTCACGTGTGGGAGAGCCCTGTACCACTCACGTGTGGGAGAGCTGTGTACCGCTCACGTGTGGGAGAGCTCTGTACCACTCACGTGTGGGAGAGCCCTGTACCACTCACGTGTGGGAGAGCACTGTACCACTCACGTGAGGGAGAGCCCTGTACCACTCACGTGTGGGAGAGCTGTGTACCACTCACGTGTGGGAGAGCCCTGTACCACTCACGTGTGGGAGAGCCCTGTACCACTCACGTGTGGGAGAGCACTGTACCACTCACGTGTGGGAGAGCTGTGTACCACTCACGTGAGTGAGAGCCCTGTACCACTCACGTGAGGGAGAGCTGTGTACCACTCACGTGTGGGAGAGCTCTGTACCACTCACGTGTGGGAGAGCTCTGTACCACTCACGTGTGGGAGAGCTCTGTACCACTCACGTGTGGGAGAGCTGTGTTCCACTCACGTGTGGGAGAGCCCTGTACCACTCACGTGTGGGAGAGCCCTGTACCACTCACGTGTGGGTGAGCCCTGTACCACTCACGTGTGGGAGAGCCCTGTACCACCCACGTGTGGGAGAGCCCTGTACCACTCACGTGTGGGAGAGCTATTGGAGTCCATCTTGTGCTGTCTGTTCCACGGGGAAAAGATTTAAAATTTAAATAAGGTGAGACGAGTGACGGGTGATCACCATTTTAATACCATCTGTTTCAAACTTGAGACATTCATTTTCTCCTAGAGTTATCAGCCCGCACTCCAAACATTGACAAGATCAATAAAGGGGCATCAATCCTGCCTCCACAAAGATAAAACACGGATTCACTCCCTTGGCCTAAACATAACACTGAATTTTTGCATAGTTCTAACACAGTCTGATCTCCTAGTAACCGATCTCTTAGTGTTGATGGACATTTAGTGAAACTATCTTCTCAAAGTCATGGTGGTTATACTTTTAGGACTTAAATACAAATGTAATACTGTAACCATTCTCAATGACTTGGTTGCACTGCTACAAATGAGTAGTCTCCGTTTAAGGAAAATAAACCAATATTTCTATTCATTTAAATTGTGCACAATCATTAGATTTCCCATTTCGTCATCATTTAAGAAATAATTTGACGTCATCACTTTCGGTTGTTTCCGGTTTCATGTTTCTCTCAGGGATATCGTTCAATTTTCAGTTATGAAAAGACATCCTCGGAAAATTGTCTGAGTTAATTTTGGAAAGCTTTATTTGAAATGTTCAAATTGCTTTTATTTTAAAAATAAAGTTTTATTAGGCTACAAATGATCGGGTTGTATCAGGGCGCAGTACTAAGTATTGTAGATCTAAACACTGTTCTTAAAGCTCTTAAACATTACAACGTTTATGATAGATGCAAAATTTATCAATGCTAAAATCTAGGATTAGAAAGAATTTTAAAAATTTTCTCTACAAACTATCATCATATAGCTGGGGAAATAATTTATCCTGAAAATCATATTATACATAGATATATAAGAAGAATAAATACATTTTAAAAATCTATTACTTTTTTGAAATATCTGGATAGCGAAGTCAAAAGTGCGCTCGCCTCACAAGCTGAGGGGCGTGAGATCGAGCCCACGTTAAAGCCACTATAAAAATGTTGATGAATGACTAACGCTAAGAAAGTCCTCCGCTGACCTGGAGAGGGATGGGCACCGCTAGGGTCTAACAAGCCCGAGAATGTTTCTAATGGAAACATTAGAAAACCCTACGACCACAAAAAGAAGTTATGGGACTAAAAAAAATTATAATAATTTATTATTCCATCCGCGCAATAGGCATACGATTAAGAATAAGAAGCAGTTGATGTTAAAATAAGATAAATAACTTGATTATTGAAAAGTGTATAAGTTATTGTCAATATTTTAAATTTTAAGTGTTTTTCCCTCTTTAATGTGTTTTCCCCTCTTTACTATCAGAAATTTTTTTTCAAATATAAAGAAAAAATAAATATAACATCATAATTATCTTTGTAAATATCTTTCTTAATTTTCTTTTACTTTTTAAAAAAATATAAACTTTGTTTTTTACAAGTCGTAGAAACTTTAGTTTCTGTTTACGATGAGTTTCACACTAGACAAATGGTAACACTAAGAATGCTACCATGATGAGGTGTTTGACTTTTAAACTTTTCCACACCAACTGTGCTGTTAGTTAGTTATTCAGTCCAATACTTCAGAAAAGCTATAGGAAATGAAACATTTAGTAGCAAGTGATTAACCTTTTAATTAACATAAGTAATGTTTTTATATTTATAAGTAGACAATAAAAGTTACTGAAGTACACAAACATTCGACTCTTCAACCGTTAGTTCCGGTTATAATTTTTATTTTAAGTTTTGAAAAATTATTTCCAGGGACTCACTCAAAGTTTTGGTAATGAAAAATAGAATTTTGATATGCAAAAAGTAAACTTTTGTAGAATATTAACTTCAAAACAGGTCCACAAAAATGCCTTAAATGTTATAATTTTAAGGTGCAAACAAAACAACTTGGACTAAAATACGAAAAGATCACATGATTTATTACACACGAAACTCATTCAGGTCTTATTCAAGGTTTCATTGAAAATGACCTTGTAGTTATAAAAAGTAAGCAAATAAGACTTGAAGTGCCACTTAGTGAAACATCAGTTCCTGAATATTTTGAAAGCCATGCGTTATTTTTTTTAAATATGTGACTAAAATTCCTCTCGGGGTCCGCTTTACATTTATATCTGAGGCAGAGTTTCTCTTCCTTGACATTATCCAATAAACCCTTACACCCCCCCTCAACCCAGATCACCCCATCCCCAACCCCTCAACCCCCCCATCCAAAAAAAACCCACCCCACTTCCGGTGCCAGTTTTGGTGTAACCCGTTCCTATTTAGTCAGGTGCTCTCCATTGATCGCCTGTCGCTGGGACAAAAAGAGCTCCACAACTTGTGGGCCACAAGTATCCCGAGAGATGGGGCAGGATTGGCGACGATGGGCAAATACCAATTTTCTTTTCCTCGGGTGGAAAAAAAAGTGTATGGACGGGGGTGGGGCGTGGTAGGCTGGTGGTCGGACAAGAAATGCTAACACCGGGCAGCTTTCAAAGTTGTCCCAACACTGTGGTCAATCGGTCAAGTGATGGTCAGAGAACAGCTCCCGGCCGGCTGAAAATATTTGTGAAAATAATTGAATGCTAACGAAGTCTATCATAACAGATTGTAAGAAAATTGGCTTGAGATACGGTCCGCGGGGGAGGGGGAGGGTGCATTTCGTTTAAAGAGTTAGGTATATGTACTGTAAAGTGTGTTCCAGAACAAATCGTGTGATCTATTTCGTCATAAACTGAGGAGTTATATGTACTACCCGCCTCATTTTGACTACTTCTATTTTAAGTTTAATATATTTCATGAATTGTAATTGGATTTAAAAAAAAAGATTAATCGTTTATTTACTCTATCATTTTTTAAATAGTATTTAGTTCCAACTTCTCAAATGATCTATTACATTCCGCTTTTTACCGAACTAAATATATCTCTTTAATGTGATCTACATCAGTGCTTCTCAAACTTTTTAGTATGGCGGACCGGCAGGAATTTTTTTCCATTGCACCAGGGACCGGTGCACTATTTTCCCTGCACTGACAATTTTTGCTGTCCTTTTTTTTTGGAGAACATCTGCGGACTGGCAGCGGATGGCCCACGGACCGGCACCGGTCCGCGGACCACCACTTTGAGAAGCACTGATCTACATGACAGCGATATGTTACAATGTTACTGCGCTCTTGCCACTAATTTGTAACGTGATTTGTGGTCTAACCACAATGTTTTGTTGTGGTCGCTTTGCTCTACACAGGTATTTGGATTTTTAAAATGAATCTTCCATGAAGTAGTGCGCCTTTTTGTGGGCGAAATAAATCCGTTAGAACTGGTGTATGGATACAATTTCCATGAACTACAATAAATTATTTATGATGTATTTTCATTTTTCTTAAACTGGCATCATACAACTGAAGAAACTAAAGCAAACGCAGGTTAAACGAATATTAAGGTGGAAAAATTAACTTTCATTATTTCATTTTGTATTAACATTCATGCTCTGAATTGTTTTATCTATAAGGCTAACAATCGGTGGGAAGTCACCTAAGTGTTCATAGGCGGGTGGCATGTTAAGAGTTTTCACCAATGATGTTTTTGATGTTCCGGTTTTATACCTCAAAGATTCCATTTCGATACCTCAAACAAATAGCTCGCGTCCAGAAGATCAAAAGAGCTGCTTCAAAACGTTGAAGAAAGTGACAGCTGACGTAGCAATGACCTGCCTCGACACGTTGAAGAAAGTGGCAGCTGAGGTAGCTCTGAAACCCGTCGTCAACGCGGCTCCATTTTCTCCCCCCGATCAGAGCTAATCACCGGTCGAAAAAAAAACACCGAAGGGAACAGGAATTGCTTCCCCTTGGTCTCGATGGGGAGCTCGGATTTCATTGGCTAGTTAGTCGCCATGGCACCTGCGTGCTTACCCCGTTGTCAGGTGGCATTACGGGGAGGGGGAATCAAGGCGGCCCCTAGAAGTGTTGAATCGGAAAGAAAATATGGTTTTGATTATACAGTGTTTGTTGTGACACTTTGTCTGACTGGAGTTGCGTGGACTTTAAGCCTCTTTTTAAAAAATGTATATGTACTTCAGCTCACCAAGGAGGAAAATTTGGATATTTTTTTCTTTCTTTTTAATTTATACATAGCATACGCACAAATTGAAGATGATATTTTCTTGAAACAACAAAAGTGGATCATTACCTGGTGTATGTTTATTTTAAAAACTTTTCTCGTAGTTCTTCACTAAAAAATTATCTTCAAGTGATTTATTCAAGATCTCGGTGGAGATAAATGATGGTCAAAGTATATGCAAGGTCCTTTTTTTACATGGCATCACTTTCAATATTGGTCCTTTTTTACATTGGCATCCCTTTCAGTACTTTTTAATCAATTTGATTGAATTCCTCGTATTGTCCTTTTGTTTTAGTTATATCTTGTAATAGGACCTTCAACCCATCCCATTTATCAATGGGAGTGAAGATGTGGACAACTTTATCCTTTCGCTGACAGTTGATGTTACCGAAAACAAGTTTATTAAAAAAGGAAATAACGCAGACAAGACACAGTAAAATTCTGATTCTATAAAATATATATCGAGAACTCCGTCTTACTTGATAATCGACAATACAAAATTTACACGCACAACAAAAACACAACAAAAAACGTGTTTTCATCTGCCCTACATCCACTGCCCTACATCCACTGCCCTACATCCACTGCCCTACACCCACTGCCCTACATCCACTGCCTACATCCACTGGCCTACATCCACTGCCCTACATCCACTGCCCTACATCCACTGCCCTACATCCACTGCCCTACATCCACTGCCCTACATCCACTGCCCTCTCTTCACGTACGATATTTGTGAGCTCAACTCTCTGAAATGTATTTTTGACTGTGTGGAATATATGAGCTTAAATAATTGTATTTTTCTGAAAAACAGTACAATAATTTTATTTCATTTTGTCTCACAGTAATAATTTAGTTAATTGAAATTTTAATTTTGTCTTTGACTGATAACTGAGTCAAGACAGCTTTTCTCGTCCCTGGATTTAAATACTTGAGCTTAACATTAAAATAAAACACTAGAACATTAACTAAATGATTAAGAACAATCATCGTGTTTAAGTTAAGTGATAGCGTTTACAATGTGAATATAGGGAAAATGCAACTGTCTTTTATGTAGCTAGTTCGTATTGACATTGGCAGTGATAGTATTCATATCACCTATTAGATATTTAATGTAATTCTTTGCAATAGTTTTTGTCAAGCTGTTAGATTACACAATAATCAAGGGAATGTTTTTCCCTGAGTTGTAAAATGTAAATTTTTAAATTGTTTCTTCAATTTTTTTTTAAATTTAAATAATAACAATAATAATAATAACAATAATAATAATAATAATAATAATAATAATAATAATAATAATAATAATAATAATAATAATAATAATAATAATAATAATAACAATAATAACAATAATAATAATAATAATAATAATAACAATAATTATTTGTTAAAACTCGATGATCTTAAAACGTTTGGAAATTTCCATCATGAATACGTCATTTAAAGCAAATTCGAGATAAAGTTTTGTAATTTTTCATTAAAAACAAATTTTCTTTACTTGTTTTATTATATTTTATTTTATTGCGTTCTTTTGGACGATGATCTTATATCATAATTAGAAAGGTTGTTGTTTTTTTTGTTTTTTTAAAATGAGTGTTTTTTTTTAATTCGGTAAGAATTATAAAGCAACATACTTTCAGCATTCAATTGTTAACAAAATTAAAAAGAAATAAAATGTTAATTAAAAATAAATGTCAATGTTTATGTTTACACCACTAAAAGAAGAATTATTATTTAGCGTCATTATTTAACACCCATGATTTTCATTAATTTTTCATTTTAATTTTAATTTTTCTAAAGGAATTTTAAAAAAGCTTGAATATAGAAAAGCAAATATTTATTTTTTATGATAGTCAACCATACAAATAAATCGATGATTATAAATATATCAATTTTTAGAATCTTTATTAACAATGTAACCCTCCATTTATTCATAAACCAGTGCCAGGAAGCATCATTTATATTTTCTGACACTGATAATTTGGTCATTACCACATTATTTTATATATGATTGTGAAAATTACTGGCAGGCTTACAAATATCTTTCTTACATTTCAGTCACCATTATAACTGTAAGTCGACATAATAAAACTGATGAAAAGTGCCCCCATATCAAAACAGAAAATAATATAAAATAAATTTAAATATACATTTTAACAAACGGGCCTACCAAGAACTACAAATAAGAAATATTGAATTAAAAGAGACATTTCAGGACGTTCTAATTACATAAAAATGTGTTGTTTTCAAGGAAGCCTATTTAAAAAAAAATTCTAGTAAATGTTGGATTGTATTTTTTCTTCAATTTTTATGGGACTTGGAATCGTGGAAATTTAGTTGGATAGAGAACTGACATTTGAATGAATATATATATATTTGGAATTTAGTGAAAATATGTCTTTTAAAAATATTTACCAAATGACTAAAGAGATTTTTTTTTAAATTACCCACACAACATAGTCTGCACCATTCACAGACGCAAAGTTTCAACACTCACAAATTCACCCATGATTAAATCAAGGGAAAAAATGCCTTTAAAAAAACTAGCTTGAAAATCAATCTCCAACTGTTGCCCAAGTCGTTTCTGTCTGCAACAGTCTGACAGAGAACTCCTAACAGTCGCCCAGATCGACTAAAAAGTCCTCTCATATTTCCTCGGTAATTGGTTATTGGCTCGTCTGCTGACAACTTGTGTCAACCTGAAGAATAGACTGACAGAAAGAATAGACTGACAGAAAGGTCATCGACTCGATATCCCAATCAAAGTGCACAAATAATCTTTAGACACATGTCCAACTGCCCGGAGTCAAACCTGTCAATAGCGATGATAGAGTAAAACCTGCCAATAGTGATGTTAGAGTCAAACCTTTCAATAGTGATGTTAGAGTCAAACCTTCCAATAGCGATGTTAGAGTCAAACCTTTCAATAGCGATGTTAGAGTCAAACCTTTCAATAGCGATGTTAGAGTCAAACCTTCCAATAGCGATGTTAGAGTCAAACCTTTCAATAGCGATGTTAGAGTCAAACCTTTCAATAGCGATGTTAGAGTCAAACCTTTCAATAGCGATGTTAGAGTCAAACCTTTCAATAGCGATGTTAGAGTCAAACCTTTCAATAGCGATGTTAGAGTCAAACCTTTCAATAGCGATGTTAGAGTCAAACCTTTCAATAGCGATGTTAGAGTCAAACCTTTCAATAGAGATGTTAGAGTCAAACCTTTCAATAGCGATGTTAGAGTCAAACCTTTCAATAGCGATGTTAGAGTCAAACCTTTCAATAGCGATGTTAGAGTCAAACCTTTCAATAGTGATGTTAGAGTCACACCTTTCAATAGCGATGTTAGAGTCAAACCTTTCAATAGCGATGTTAGAGTCACACCTTTCAATAGCGATGTTAGAGTCAAACCTTTCAATAGCGATGTTAGAGTCAAACCTTTCAATAGTGATGTTAGAGTCAAACCTTTCAATAGTGATGTTAGAGTCAAACCTTTCAATAGCGATGTTAGAGTCAAACCTTTCAATAGTGATGTTAGAGTCAAACCTTTCAATAGCGATGTTAGAGTCAAACCTTTCAATAGCGATGTTAGAGTCACACCTTTCAATAGTGATGTTAGAGTCAAACCTTTCAATAGCGATGTTAGAGTCACACCTTTCAATAGCGATGTTAGAGTCAAACCTTTCAATAGCGATGTTAGAGTCAAACCTTTCAATAGCGATGTTAGAGTCAAACCTTCCAATAGCGATGTTAGAGTCAAACCTTTCAATAGCGATGTTAGAGTCAAACCTTTCAATAGCGATGTTAGAGTCAAACCTTTCAATAGCGATGTTAGAGTCAAACCTTTCAATAGCGATGTTAGAGTCAAACCTTTCAATAGCGATGTTAGAGTCAAACCTTTCAATAGCGATGTTAGAGTCAAACCTTTCAATAGCGATGTTAGAGTCAAACCTTTCAATAGAGATGTTAGAGTCAAACCTTTCAATAGCGATGTTAGAGTCAAACCTTTCAATAGCGATGTTAGAGTCAAACCTTTCAATAGCGATGTTAGAGTCAAACCTTTCAATAGTGATGTTAGAGTCACACCTTTCAATAGCGATGTTAGAGTCAAACCTTTCAATAGCGATGTTAGAGTCACACCTTTCAATAGCGATGTTAGAGTCAAACCTTTCAATAGCGATGTTAGAGTCAAACCTTTCAATAGTGATGTTAGAGTCAAACCTTTCAATAGTGATGTTAGAGTCAAACCTTTCAATAGCGATGTTAGAGTCAAACCTTTCAATAGTGATGTTAGAGTCAAACCTTTCAATAGCGATGTTAGAGTCAAACCTTTCAATAGCGATGTTAGAGTCACACCTTTCAATAGTGATGTTAGAGTCAAACCTTTCAATAGCGATGTTAGAGTCACACCTTTCAATAGCGATGTTAGAGTCAAACCTTTCAATAGCGATGTTAGAGTCAAACCTTTCAATAGTGATGTTAGAGTCAAACCTTTCAATAGTGATGTTAGAGTCAAACCTTTCAATAGCGATGTTAGTGTCAAACCTTTCAATAGTGATGTTAGAGTCAACCCTTCCAATAGCGATGTTAGAGTCAAACCTTTCAATAGTGATGTTAGAGTCAAACCTTTCAATAGTGATGTTAGAGTCAAACCTTTCAATAGCGATGTTAGAGTCAAACCTTTCAATAGTGATGTTAGAGTCAAACCTTTCAATAGTGATGTTAGAGTCAAACCTTTCAATAGTGATGTTAGAGTCAAACCTTTCAATAGTGATGTTAGAGTCAAACCTTTCAATAGTGATGTTAGAGTCAAACCTTTCAATAGTGATGTTAGAGTCAAACCTTTCAATAGCGATGTTAGAGTCAAACCTTTCAATAGTGATGTTAGAGTCAAACCTTTCAATAGCGATGTTAGAGTCAAACCTTTCAATAGTGATGTTAGAGTCAAACCTTTCAATAGCGATGTTAGAGTCAACCCTTCCAATAGCGATGTTAGAGTCAACCCTTCCAATAGCGATGTTAGAGTCAAACCTTTCAATAGTGATGTTAGAGTCACACCTTTCAATAGCGATGTTAGAGTCAAACCTTTCAATAGCGATGTTAGAGTCAAACCTTTCAATAGTGATGTTAGAGTCAAACCTTTCAATAGCGATGTTAGAGTCAAACCTTTCAATAGCGATGTTAGAGTCAAACCTTTCAATAGCGATGTTAGAGTCAAACCTTTCAATAGCGATGTTAGAGTCAAACCTGCCAATAGCGATGTTAGAGTCAAACCTTTCAATAGCGATGTTAGAGTCACACCTTTCAATAGTGATGTTAGAGTCACACCTTTCAATAGCGATGTTAGAATCTAACCTATTAATTTAACCAAGAGTCAAACCTTGCAATTACAACTATAAGTCGGATATTTTAATTTAACTTTGAGAGTTAAACCTTTTCAAATTCAGCTTTCGTGACATAAAATCTGTAGCTAGTATGATTTAAGTCAAATCTTTCTCTACTGTCAAAATTTGAACCTGCATCTAAGAATAAATTATATAAAAGGTATGTCAAATACAAAAAGAAAATTCTAGTAATGTTTAAATACTATAAGTATAGATCCTGTTAAACTATATCTTGACACGCCTCATGTCAATCAAGGAAAATAACAATATGAGTCGTTCAAACCTCATGGGCGTTTGTAACGCAATTTTCCCATGGGACAAATTGCGTTTATATATTTGAAATGTCTGTCCTGTCTGTTCGAGCTTGCACAAGCAACTACTCCTGAACCATAGCAGATAGAGGGTTCGGGTGTTTTGCAAATATGTTAAGGAGGTCCCAAGGATGTGCACGGGCCAAAAAAATTACCGGAAAGGTTTCCTGGATTTCCTGTAAAATAAAAAAAAAGTTAAATGAAACATATTTTAAATAAATGTATCAGTATTTTGTCAATTTCTCGCCAACCATAACATCTGTCAGGTTGAAACAAACGCCAAACGATAGCTAATAATAATGTTGGAGAAGGATTTTTTTTTAAAATCTCTTTTCGTTCGACTCCCGTAATTTTAGCAGCAATTTGTAGATAGCAATTGTTTTGTTTATTTTCAGAATTATTGATTTTAAATTATTTTTAATGTAATCTAGGATGATTTCCCTTGAATAAAAAAAATGTCGGAAATTCTTTGTTGGAAATAGCGTTTAAATACTCAATCGAGTTTTTATTACCTTTTTTTAAAAAAAAACACTACACAAATCCAATATTTTAATGTTCTGATTATTATGCTAGAAGAAAGAAAGATTGAAAAAAAATACAATTATATTGATAAAAGTTGTTTTAAATCAGTTTAAAAATTAATGTTATAAAAAATAGTGACTCATGCCATGTGTCGTAGTATCATAGAAAACGGTACTCTTACTTTCTGAAAGTATATAGTTAATCCACTGATGAAAGATGGTGATAGAAATGTCAGTAGATTCAAAAACAAAATTATTAAGATTAAGCATCAAAATCTTTCCGATATTCTGACTGATCTTTAAGAGTTCCTAGGGACGGCTGGTCACTCGTCGACCCTTCGAGTTGACTGGTCACTCACTGGCTATTAGACATTGCCAAATAGCATAGGATGGGTCCTGTGATGAACACAGATGGGTGGCGGCATACAACACCCGAATAGCGGACCCAAATATTGAAGCGCTTCACTCTGCCTGCGTCTATGGTGAAAGTCCTGACCTGGAGTGACCACTGCAATGTTGGCTCCGTCAATCAGACGTGTTTGTATGTGAGACATATTGGACAAGGTGGATGGAGACATTGATATTTTATTTTAAGTGAAATCTTAGTACGTTCCAAGTAAGATGGCTTTATGGTCTTGGCGCTAAGGGAAAAAAACCTGAAGAAAGACATTACAGATCAACTTTTGTGTTAGAATAAGTTTCAAACGGGCTACAAATCTTCAAGTTTGTCGGTCATAGCATCACTCATTTTAAATGCAAAATACTTGGCTTTTGATTAATGCTTTAATTTTTTTAATTTGAAAATAAAGGTGTTTTTTTAATACGTTGTTTTTAAAAACTTTGGTCTCACTTGCCATTATTCTTTAATATAACATCAAATTTATTCCAGCAGCACTTATTGAGGCTACAAGATCAAGTCATTCTATAGCACTCAGTACATCCCTTGTTTGAGAAAAGTGATACCAAAAAATTTCTTCACGGTTCACTTTGGTTTCACACCATTCATGCTCCATTAGCACCAACACCTGTAGGAAACATCCAGGTACTAGGGGTTTGTTCAGGTAAGCACTTCATCCGTGAACCCAAAAAAACTCCTGTCAAAACACAGGGGAATTTTTGTCCAGCTCAATTCTTGTAGTCTGTTAAGGCTGTTCCTTATTTATTTAAAACATTTCCTTGCATGTTATAAAAGAGACACAACAGTATATGCTATAAATTAAGATGTACATCTTTATAGTTCTCTTGTCTAATTCTCTTTTAAGAAAATTTGTTAACCCGTACTTATGAAAGAATTTATCAAATGTATGGTCAGTAGTACCGCCCTGATCTACGCTGTTTCTTTTCATGAGTGTAAAACCAAATTTCCAACTACTATCTCCCACACCCTAGGAAGCATTCTCAATACGCCGCTAAAACAGTGAGCAACAGAGCTGTATATTGTACAAACAATGAGTAACAGAGCTGTATATTGTACAAACAATGAGCAACAGAGCTTTATATTGTACAAACAATGACCAAAAGAGCCGTATATTGTACAAACAATGAGCAACAGAGCTGTATATTGTACAAACAATGAGCAACAGAGCTGTATATTGTACAAACAATGAGCAACAGAGCTGTATATTGTACAAACAATGAGCAACAGAGCTGTATATTGTACAAACAATGAGCAACAGAGCTGTATATTGTACACACAATGAGCAACAGAGCTGTATATTGTACAAACAATGAGCAACAGAGCTGTATATTGTACAAACAATGAGCAACAGAGCTGTATATTGTACAAACAATGAGCAACAGAGCTGTATATTGTACAAACAATGAGCAACAGAGCTGTATATTGTACAAACAATGAGGAACAGAGCTGTATATTGTACAAACAATGAGGAACAGAGCTGTATATTGTACAAACAATGAGCAACAGAGCTGTATATTGTAAAAAAATGAGGAACAGAGCTGTATATTGTACAGACTGTATATTTGAACATGAATGTATCGTCTGTTACTTTCTACAATAAGTTCGTAAATTTTAATATGTAGTTTCACAAGCCTTGCGTTTGAGAAAGAAATTACTTTTGATTGAAATATTGTGTTGTTGTTTTTTAAAGTTCAAATACTATTATGTATGAATGACATGGAAATAAGCTAATCTGGGGCGTGTTTATTTCATGATAAACTTTTCAGATTGCGTCATATCTTCATGGCGAAATTCAATTCACACAACGTTCCGTTGTCAAGCTTAACAGGACGCCAATAAATCAGCGCCAGGGTGTAAATGGACATTAGTATCTCAGCTGCAGTGGATGAAATGGACATTGTTATCTGAGCTGCAGTGGATAAAATGGACATTAGTATCTGAGCTGCAGTGGATGAAATGGACATTAGTATCTGTACTGCAGTGGATAAAATGGACACTGGTATATGAGCTGCAGTGGATAAAATGGACATTAGTATCTGAGCTGCAGTGGATGAATTGGACATTAGTATATGTACTGCAGTGGATAAAATGGACACTGGTATATGAGCTGCAGTGGATAAAATGGACATTAGTATCTGAGCTGCAGTGGATGAAATGGACATTAGTATCTGAGTTGCAGTGGATAAAATGGACATTAGAATCTGAGCTGCAGTGGATAAAATGGACATTAGAATCTGAGCTGCAGTGGATAAAATGAACATTAGTATCTGAGCTGCAGTGGATGAAATGGACATTGTTATCTGAGCTGCAGTGGATAAAATGGACATTAGTATCTGAGCTGCAGTGGATAAAATGGACATTGTTATCTGAGCTGCAGGGAATAAAAAGTATTTCACCTGCAGCTGATGAAGGAAAATGAGTATCCCGGGTGTAGTGGATAATGGACATTTGTTATCTGTGCTTTATTTGTTGAAGGCACACTGGTATCTTGTCTTATCTATACAGACGCTCCTTCTATGCAGAAGATAGTTGCGTCCACAGACCATGACAGATGATCTGTTTGGCAAGTGATGCAGCACTCACAGGCCACGGCTTTGTGGGTTCCACGCATTACCCAGCCGCCTAACTACATTTAGTGTTAGGTACCCATTCGGAGCGGGGTGACTCAGGGACGCCCTAGACCCCGGGAACAAACCCTTGCCTTCACACGGATTCGAACCCGAGACCATCGGTACGACAGTCCAGTGCGCTGCCACTCGACCACCACTGGTATCCTATGACACTTTGGTACATTAACTCTCGTACTGCGAAGTTTCACTTGAAACCTTATAAATTTTAAATGGATAGAATCAGTGTTTGAAATAAAAATTTACAGTAACTCATAATTAACCTGTCCTGTACTAGCAGTTTGACCGAACATTCCAGGTGGTAATATAACAAGGCTGTGGAAAAAATGTGGCGGAACCTCGTTCCGGTGCGTCGTGCTAGAAAAATAGCCCTGGATAGAATGATAGCTTGTAAACAAATTTGAGACACTATATATTTTGTTGAAATTTGATATTTTTAAAATCTGTATTATTTTCCAGAACCAAAACGTAATTCTTTCTTGAGATTAGATATTGAGATGCTTTACAACTTTACAGTCGATTTACATAGTATAGTACGTGTAATGTGTTTATACTAGGGCTGAGGAAATGAACGATTAATTTCTCGATTAATCGTTAAAATTTGTGACGATTAAAATTATTTTTTAAAGATTAACTTACAAATCACTTACAAATTATTGGAAGTCAAAAAGTAAAAAAAATATTATAAAAATATCGGTCGATAAATAATTACAAATTTCCTGATGATTACACGAACATTTTGGTTTTAAACTATTGACTGACGGGAATGTTCAAAATGATGATACAGTTTGCTTCTCGTGAATCTAACACGTCGCCTGCTTAATAAACCAAATGAAAAGCGTATTAAGCTAATGGCAGTAATGGAGCCTGACTCAGAGACAGAAAATGACGACAGCTCTTCTGATGAATTACTGCATTACAAAATGGAGATGAAAGTTCCTGAAACCACTAACCCTCTACAATGGCGGAGACTTAATGAACACCGATATCCGAAAATGTCATAACTTGCCAAGACCGATTTGTGCATACCAGTTACCTCAGTTCCATGTGAATGATTGTTCAGCTCGGCTGGTTATATTGTCAATTTAGACCCGCTCATCACTTGAACCAAATAATGTCAACACACTTTTCTTTTTGCGTAGTTGGTTAAAAGATGACATGAAAAGGAGACATTCCGGTGATATTTAGACCTTCAACAAGAACGTTTAACAAGTGTTACTTATGACATCATACATTTTATTTTTTTGGCTTTAATCGAAATTAACGATTAATTAATCGTTAATTTTTCAAACGTTAACGATTAAATTTTAATTAATCGTTAACAGCCCTAGTTTATACACTTAAAGTGTGCGTATACATTCTGTAATCTTAGCACAATGACGTCATGTAATCTATGTTAAATGTTACAGTGGAGCGTCCATTCTCCGAATCATTATTATTCCGAATCATTGGGTTTTCCGAATAACGTTGTTTTTATTTTAAAAAGATCCAACAGTAATTATTAAGTTGGCAACTCAATTCATTTCTCGACAAGCGAAATTCCAAAAATACTTTTGTATATGCCACTTTCTTTTTGCTACGATGGCTTCCGCCTCCCTTCAGGCATTCATTTCAGTGAAGCCAAACTGGCATGAGCTCGTCAGCGCTGAACTCAAGTTAGACAACTCACGCCAACCTGGCACAGCACACTTCACGCCACTCGGCGAACGGCCAGTGTTTCCCTTTGAGTGACGCCGTTGTGACCAGTCTTTTGTTGAAGAAAGGTATGGAAGGCTAAAAACGGACCGGGTAAGGGTATCCCCTCCCTTCCTCAACAAGCCTGGTCCGTTTAATGAGTCACCAATAAGTGTGGTAATGAGTTACTCTCCCCTGCTCTGCTACTAATGAGCTATCATATCACAACTTGACGTGAAATTCTCAACGGTATTTATTATAAGATCACAGTGGACTACCCGTATATTTTTTCTAATATACACTTGAAATATTGAATATTGGTTATGATTAAGCAACAGAGGATTTGAAATTAGTTTTGTCGAAGGTCAAATGTCTTTTTGTTTATTTTTTAAATATCCTATTCATTGGTTGAAAGTCATTATTTATTCGAAAGAAAAATATAAATAAGAAAAACCCGTAAAAAACCAAGTTTTCGACTATAAATCCTTTATGTATGAGAAGTAACTAAAAGAATGTTCATTATAATACGCAGCGCCAGACCATCCAGAAATACAAAATTGAAGTTGTGTCGTAAAACATGTTTAATATAATACGCACCGATCAGGAATATGTTTATAAAAAGAGATGTCAATAAAATACGCACCTTATTGCGCGACAGAAAGGTTGTTCAATATAATACGCACCGCGACGCTCTATCTCAAAAAATAGCATGATACATAGGAATAAAAAAATAATCTAAAAAATCAATAATTTAATTACGGTACATGCGATCGATCTGAAATTTTGATACATTGTTTTTATCATCGGTACGAAACTGCCTGCAAATTTTCAGCTCGCTATCTTGCGAGCAAGTGGGTTAAAAATCGATCAAAAATTTTGGCGACAAGCAAGCAAGCAAGCAAGCAAGCAAGGTCCGCCGCAGACACCACGAGTTAATATAAAGGATTTAAAAAATAAAAGGTATGGTAAAGGGGGGTAATAATCCCCAGTTTTTCAACACGTTCTCTTTTTTTTCCCTTTGAAACAAATAAATATTAGATTCCAACAACTAATGCTTTTAAGTCAAAGGCAACACATATTTCTATAAAGCAAACATTTTATTCAGCATAATTATGAAGCAATATAGTAAAAATATACTTAAAAGTTAGACCTATCCATTAATGAAACTTAACCGAGATGGGGGCAATAAGCCCCACCTTGTAGAAGGTATATATTTTCACAGTGGCTGTTGAAAACTCTCACTGGTCCACTGCATGTCTTAAATATAAGCCTTTATTTTTAATTTCTATGCCCTTAACATGGTACCAAATGCTCTTGTTCACCCTTTTTTGTGTCTTGTTGTCAGGACAAAGTCGGTTTCATCACAGATAAATTTCTGACTGAAGCGTCCCTGAGTCACCCCGCTTCGAATGGGTACCTAACACTACATGTAGTTAGGCGGCTGGGTAATGCGTGGAACCCACAAAGCCGTGGCCTGTGAATGCTGCATCATTTGCCAACAGATCATCTGTCATGGTCTGTGGACGCAACTATCTTCTGCATGGAAGGGGCGTCTGTATTTTAAATTTAAAAAAAATTTAAAAAAAAAGATTTCTCAAGTACCCCAAGGCCCTCCGCTTTAGCCCTTGCATAGTGCTGTTTTCTTAGGAGCCCTGTTGGATGGTGCCTCGGAAAGCCTCACTACCAGTCAAGACTCGGTTGACGATCCACGAATTGTGACTAATGGATCTATTATCTAAATTGAAAAAAAAATACAGCATCACTTCCACAAATCAATTAATTTTGTTTTCGTTTTCAAGCATTATATCTTGATATTGTTTATTAGTTTAAAAAACATAAAATTTTCTTTACTTTATTAGTATTTTTTGGTGGTGTTAAAACTTGTTTGGAGTTGTGGGCACTAAGCCCCAAGTTATTCGTACATGAATGTAAACAAGCTAATACCAATATGTATTTTTCATCTGACTTGTACCCATTCATAATGAATGCTCTATTCGCATAAAAGGAAAAATGGTATGGAAAAACTGAGGACTTAAATGACTGAAGAGAGATTAAGTGAAGATAATTTATTATAAATAATAATAAAAATAATAAGATAATAAATTTAGAGAAGTGTGACAAAATAGAGTAAAGCTTGGTAAACAGTCTGTTCAATGTAAATCAAAATGTATTTTCAACAAATGACTTTTCATTTCAGTTATGAAAATTTATTGTTTCTACAAGAAATTCCAAACTAGCGGGTAGCCATGTTTTTTTATTGTTTTTTTTTAAATTATTATTTTTTTAATTATTTTTTTGAGGTTACGTTTAGCACAATTCCCTCTACGTCATCACGGCCCATTCCCTGGAACTGTTGACTCAAAGACTACAACGATATTTCCATAATACAGTGTTTATTTCAATGGGTCTAAGCTCCATCCAATGTTCCCATCATGATGCCGTGACTGGACAAACATGTTTTTCTCATAACTGTCAAGGGACACGCCATTGGGTCGTCTGTAGCAATTAGGGAATCAAGGAATGTGGGTCCCAGGGAGAAGCAGAACTATCTGGTGTTGTTAGTAGGGCTGGAAGACTAGACAGGTTTTGCTATTGGAAGTGGAAGACGGTTACGTAGGTTTTGTGGTGGGAGAAGAGTATGTTGCTACCAGAGGCCGTGTGGTCGCGTGGCAAGGTGGCTCGGCTGGCGTACTGAAACTCGCGGGTTCGAGTGAAGGCAGGGGAAAAGCTGGAATGAGCCATAATGTTCAAAATCGTGAGCCCAAAATAAATAGAAGAAGAATAGGGAAAGGTTTTTAGTTTTCCACTTATCTTATACATTACAGGTGCTCCATATATACAGAAAATTTTTGTGTCATTCGCTTATCCAAGGTAAATGTCTAGTCTTGCATTATTAATAGAGTTTTTAATGTTGATAATGTGTTAGTCCAGGCTACACGTGATGTGTGGTGTTTATCATGATTAGAAGGAAGTGGTACCCATCTTTACTGGAAGGAATACGGTTATTCTGTAAACAGGTAAACAGGTAAACAGGTAAACAGGTAAACAGGTAAACAGGTAAACAGGTAAACAGGTAAACAGGTAAACAGGTAAACAGGTAAACAGGTAAACAGGTAAACAGGTAAACAGGTAAACAGGTAAACAGGTCAACAGGTCAACAGGTCAACAGGTCAACAGGTCAACAGGTCAACAGGTCAACAGGTCAACAGGTCAACAGGTCAACAGGTCAACAGGTCAACAGGTCAACAGGTCAACAGGTCAACAGGTCAACAGGTCAACAGGTCAACAGGTCAACAGGACATATCTGGTATCAAAGAGAGACATAATACATTTTTTTCAGCAGATTTGATCCCATTTACCATTTCAAGTATTTTTTTTCGGTCCATTGCTATAATTAGCCTTGTGCGGCACTGTACATGTCATACATTCCTTTCTCCAATCGTTGACGGGAACATGGCAACGCCGCAGACTTCACATATCATTGATGAAATCGAACGTGTTGAGCGTCACGCGATCACGCGATTTCTGCACCCATCCACCCCTGGGGCGGATATGATCGTTTGTGACACGTGACGTTTGGAAAATCCCGGTACAATCGCCGTTGCACAGCACCCAGTGGGAGATTAAATACATGTCTGCGTGGTGTGTGGCGTGTGGTTTCAAAGACACCACGCTCGGGACTTGGCAGATGTCTGAATATCTTTCACTCACTAAAAAAATGACTGATGGTACAGGGAGTAAATGTGTTTGTAGACTACAATGAGATGTCTCCACGTCGTTGCAGGAGTTCGTTTGTTTGCTCCTTAACATCACTTATTCAAAACGAAAGGGAACAAAATTTTTGATATAATGATCAGGATTTGGAATAGCACGAACAACAACTGGAACATAAAAAACAACAGCTGTAACAGAAAAACTGCAGCTGAACATAAAAAAACAGCAGCTGGAACATAAAAAAACAGCAGCTGGAACATCACAAACAAAAGATGAAACATCACATCTAGGGATTCGGAACATGTTAGTATTTAAGTAGCGTTATTAGCTAAATGTATTTAATAAACATGTTCAAGTCTTTACATCTTAACGTTGGGATAAAATCGTAATTTAACAATTGTGCAAAAATTAGAAAAAAATTAAAAACTGTTTTTGTTCGGTTAAAAAAGCTGATAAGTTAGATTCGTACAACATTATTTCACAAAAAATCATCGTCTGTCGCGGTTAACGTAAAACATGGATAGGATGAAGAAATCAAGAAATTTATTATTCGGAGTTACATAATTAATGTCATTTAAAAACTATAATTTTGAGGTTATTTAATTTATTGCATTTATAACTCCAGTTTTCAGAATCAGCTCCCAACATTACATTGGCTATTTATGGAACTATCTCAAAGAGACAACGACACGGTCAAGCTAGTCTTTATCGAATTCATACCCAACCCCCTCCACACCTTCCCCCAAACACACACCATTTCATAGGAGCCCATATTTTAGGAACACATTTGTGATTAACATGACCCCTTGCCTTCTACTCGTTCAATATTAAAAACAAAAACTTTCAAATCAACTTCTGACATTCTTTCCTTATCCTCCTCCCCAATTTCCCCTACCCCCTTTTCATGTCCTTGCCACCACTAAGATTGATCTGCTCAGATTGTAGACAATACATAGCTCATGGTTAGACCCCCCCCCTCACCCCCCATCATCAAATTCAGATTTGCCGACACTGCTGACCACAAGAAATGATTTTTTGATCCCCCCGCCCCGGTATATGCATATTTTGAGGCGGGCCCGATATGGAGCCGCGTGTGGCGTGGTGGCGGTAAAGGTCAAGGTCATGAATTGGTTCGTGACCTTTACTCTGATGAACGGTCCCCGAATGGTAGGGTACTTAACTGTATAATATCCTTGTATCGCATCTCAGCGGTGTGTATCATAACTGGTTTTGATTATGTTTACATTTCATTGAAGATAATCGCTTGAAGTAAAATGAATCTAAAATAAGCCAACGAGGATCAATATAAAAAAAAACAAGGCTTGTCATTTAGATATTTAGAACACAAAGTTTACTCTACCTTACATAAAAACATGTCGGTCCGCGTCACCGACAAAATTCTTTTAACTCCACTTATTTGGATTAGACTGGTTTTTTAAATTTTATTTTTATTTTATTTTATTTATTTATTTATTTAAATTCGTTCTCATTTTGATGTCACTAATGTTGCATTTCACTATTTGACACCCACGCAGGAACGAATAGAATCTGTGACTAAAATTTCATGATAAACCTAGTTAAACCAACAGGATTCACTACCATTGGAATTCAACTACTCCTCTACCAGCCTCCAAAAACCACGTTTCGTGATCATTCTTTCTGCTGTTCAAAACCAGTTAGCGCTGATGGCGCCACAAGGCAACTACTAAGCATCGGCCCTCGGCACATATCAGCACCGATTTCCTTCTCGTGGTGGCCTCGTCTCGTCTTCGCCGACTTCTGTTTTTCTCCACGAGTTCATCTTACAAACAGCTGTCCACTCCGTCACTACCCGAGCAATGCGTCGAGGGCAGTATCGCGACCAAGATAGAGAATTTAGCGTCAAATCACAAAAATATCAGCCCCCCTTTTTATTGACCTTGGCGTTAGATACGAACAGGAACTCCGACTCGTGTTGGGGAACTGGATCACGTGAAAACATGCCCGAAATAACAGAATGTGTTATCACAAAACAACTTGAGGGTAGGGGTGGGGAATTGCTCGTCTCAGTGTGGGTGGGTTTTTTTGGGTGGTGAGAGGGTGGGGCAGTAGGAAATCGGGGTGGTGGATAGTAATCTTATAAGATATTTGGTGCTGAATTTGTTTTGATAGTTTAGGAAACCTTGAATGGTATACATATCTAAAAGACTCTTAGAGTTGGCCATTCGGTAAGCATGGAATATTAGTGAGCTATTGAAAACATAACGCAAACATTTCCTCGGTTGTTCCTTTATTACCAAAAATACTAATGGGATCAATTATAATCAATTATAATATCTATGGAAATACGAATCGACTCGCTCACTACTTTCAAAATATGTATCTGGCAAGATTTACTTGTGAAACAATACACCGACTGCATTATTTAACATCGAATTTAAATTATAACAAGCCAAGTTTTGCTAATGCTACGAATTACGGAATATTTGATAGAAAGTTTTCTTTACGGTAAGGAAAATGGCGGAGGGTTCTTGAGTTAATACTACTTCCTTCTGTAGCCATTTGTCTTCTGTAGGTCAAACATACTTTTGACAGCAACAAATACCGTCTATGTAAATGTCTGGCTCGAAACACAACAATGGGTGTATGTGTTATTTGTCACTAATATTTATCACTATATCTATCACAGCTCACTAATTTGCTAATATCAATCTAAAATATATTTTAATGACTCAGATGAGTGGAAATGTTTTCATCATGAACGATTCTCACACTGAACTAATCTGGATCCCGGCGATGGGTAAACAATCGCATCATTAACATCGGAGACTCCCTAGCGGTAAATATTTATTGGAATATTTTGACACCCCCTACCACACTCTCAGACCGCACCACCTCCACCCAACCCCCTGCCCTAACTCTCATACCTGCGCCGACCACCAAATCGTTTTCACATATGGCGGGCTCGGAATCCTTGAGGGGGATGTAACAAACACAGAATTGCTTCCCTAAATACTCTGTTGTAACACGACTCGGTGTATCGCCTCCCCTACCCCCACCCCCCCCTCCCACTACACCAGTGCAACTTTTGCTTGTTTTAGTTCTTTCCACTTGCCACACTGACTTCTGAAGTCAGCAAGGACTCGGCAAGGAGTACAGACTTTGCTCCACAGATGTCGAAATGTGTGTTAGTGAGTATAGCACTTTTCCCCATTAGGGCTACATTGATTTGAGAGGCTATCTCTCCCTAACTTTATATATATATATATATATATATATATATATATATATATATATATATTTAAAAATTCACCATACCATCATAGTTACAACCACCATCTCAGTCATTACCATCATTCATAATCATGTCTTACTCACCGACATCAATACCATCAACATCCTAGGCAAAAACATTAACTTCATCGCCAGCATCATTATACTCAACATCATTAGTGCACATCGTCATTTTCACCATCTTCCCCATCACCACCACCATCATCGACAGCTCCACCATCTGTACTCTATTAACTCCACCAGTGAGACACTCGATTCTGTTGGTATGTGCACAGTCCTCGCAAAACAAGGGGAGATAATGCGGAATTGGAGACCCGCAAGATTCCGTCACGTCATCATAGGCGGCACAACTCTATCAGTTCAGATGGCTGCCATCTCCCTGGGTGATCTCCCTGCACACATTCTAATAGGATGGCTCGCATTCCGTACTCATTATGTAAGAGCGCGCTGATTACCCAGTTGACACCTAAATGATTTACGATTTTGTCTTCACAACAAATCCATCCCCCTTTTTTCCCACCCCCGTCTTCAAAATCCCACCAAAAAACCCAAACCGACTCACTCAGTTTCACAACTGCCACGCCCAAACCTATGAAGTCATTGTTTAAACATGGCTGCCTATCTCTGTATGTTTCTGGCTCAGCTTAGCCAGACTGTGGGCACATGGCTTCTTGTCTTCTTCTCAATTTGCTGTCAACGATGATTAGATTAAAATTTTTAAAAAGCAAAAGTAAGATCTCGTGAGAATGTAAATTGTGATGAGACCTACAAGATGATCTTTGTGGATAAACTGACGTACAAATAAATATTATACGTCCACATCGGAAACACGGGTCAAGAGGGCTGCTTATTCTACTTTTTTAAAAATAAAAAAATGTAAATGTGTGTGTGTGTCTGCTAAATGCATTTATTAATTGAGTTATCCCACGGCCAAACTTTTACCTCAAAATGTAATGTGAGTCAGCAACGTCTCATTTCTCAACCACCACGGCCAGCATCGTCCCCAATGATAGTTTGGAAATGTCGACCTGATCAATGCTACGACCGACCCACCAACACGCAATGAGTCTAGACTAATATCCCGACAGCCACTTGGCGAGCCAAACGTCAAGAGTTCTGTCTCACGACCAAGTTGTGAACTGCCATAACTGGAGCACAACAGAAACCAATGTTGATTACTAAAATGGCAAATGAGGAGACTTTGGTCTAATGGGTATATGCTGGTCTCCTGTGGTCGTGACAATGTCTTCTCTAGGGCGGTGATGAAATTTGATAGGTCAGCCATGTGAGATGCTCCGTATATCTACCATAAAAAAGGTTGTAATAATTCATATGCCCAATAGACCCACTCATCCCATACTGCTATTGGTTGTTTTAATGGAGTTGACTCGATGATGGACTCTTCCGTTTTTGTAACAGCATTTCATCATGGCTGTCGACTTCCTCAGCTCCGGTCAATGATGCCACTCTAGGATTCTATTCCTTTTTCGTTTCAGCGTAAAGATATAAATTTTTAATTGTTTCTTTTAGGAAGGTATCAAAATTGTTCATAATTGATTTCGGATTTTTAAAAAATACTTAATTTTAAAAATAACTTTTTAAAAAAAAATCTTCGTCAGTGTTGAAAAAAATGCACAACAAGAAAAAGTTCAAAATTAATTATATCCACTTTCAACAGTAGCCAGTAAGGCATCTTGCTGATCTTCTTTGAGTGTGTAATTGTTTATCTATATGTATGTTTTCTTTGGTGGTTGATTCCCATACAAAAGATGCATATGCTTGTGGACATGTGAACAATTTAAGGAAACGTTGTAGTTTTATTTTGTTATTAGATTTGTAAAAGCTTCTTTAAAAATAAAAATAAAACAAGTATACAAACTTATAAGCTTATAAAAACTTATTAAATTTCTTTTTTAAATTCAAAGCTATCGTAGAGACTAGCCAATGGAATAATACGATTTTGGAAATAATATTTTTAAGTAACCTAAAATTGCAATGACTATTTTCTTTAATGTATTAAGACCTGAGGTTAAATATTATCAGCAATTGTACTGTTAAGAGAGAGTTGGACGCAAATAAAGAGAGATGACTGCAGAATTTGTGTTATTAACGGGCGGGATTCTCTGCTCTTGGTTTTAAGTTTTATATAAAATGTGACCCTGTGCACCGTGAATAAGTGAATAGTTTGTAACAATTCAAGTTCATTTTAGACCGCCATTGACAAGTCATAATAGGTTATTGTTAATGCATACATTTGGCTCGTCTATGTTATTTTTATGCTCCACTTTCATTGTTATCGTCTGAAATTATAACTTTAAGAATCCTTGTCAATCCATATAACACTTCACCCTTTTAGCAACACATCTTGTTCTGACACTTTCACAACACACATTTAAATAAGTTTACAATTTGCCATCTGTTTGCACGTGCATTAGAAAATACTCGACAGCAAATCTGTATATTTAAACCCTGATCAAACAAGCGAAAGGAGCATTCGCACCGCACTAGTTCACACGGTGCGTAACTGTTCATTTCTATTTTAGTTATAGGATAAAATAAATAAAGAACACCAAACGTAGTGTGTAGAGAGAGACTCATGTAACGCGGCAGGTTCTTGAAGGCAGTTGGTGGAAAGTGGAGATGTACAAGCTCAACCTGGACATTTGACAGAAATCTGTAATAAGATGCTGGGAACTGGCTTAAAATTTCTTATCACTTTTGAAGGGAGAAAATAGTGTAAGGCTGTTTAATTTAAAAGTTATGTATATACAAATTGTTACAAACGTTTGGTGTTAGGCCGGTATTACGGTGTTAGTTTTGTAGCTATATCTACTTCAGCTTAGCCCGGTATTACGGTGTTAGTTTTGTAGCTATACCTACTTCAGCTTATTCGTTTTTTTTAAAAAGTGGCTTAATTAAGGTCCATCGCAATTTGAAAATGCCACAGCTCGTTGTAATAATAAACATATAATTAAAATATAATTTAAATTTAACTTAAAAATCTAATTAAGACAATATTTTATTGACAGGAAAAAATACTTTCCGCCACATAAGTAATAAAAACTATTAGAATTAACAGGATCCATTTTCAAGCCAGTCTTATCACTGTTCTCCACATATCATTATCAAAATATAAGTCGCTCCTTTAAAAATTAATCTTTAATTTTTTATTTTTTTTTAAACATTGATAAATCTTAGCATTAGGAATAGGTTCTGATACTAACTCTTAAAGAAACTGTTAGAAATTAACGCGTACATTGTCCTTTTCTTGTGCGAGTGTTTGTAAAGCTTTCTTGGTTTGTTTTAAAGTTTTAATATCTGCTGTAATTGTTTTTAAATAGAAAACAATTTTAAAAGTTATTCAATCAAGCGATGCATGCCTGTAAATGCAAATATTAAACGCTGCTTCGGACCAAACGAACGGTGTCATTATAATTATAAGCAGTGATTCACCGCAACCAACTTTTTGTTTTGTTTTTAAATTACATTTGAAGCGCATCTGATTGGAAATAAGGGTGTACCTGATTTCGGCTCCGGCTCCTAAAAATCCGGAATCCGGCCATTTTTAAAATTCCGGCTCGAGCTCCACAGTATTTCAGTTCATAAATCCGGCCAAATCTGGCTCCGGCCGGATTTCAAAAATATGATTCCGTACAGCCCTTTTGGAAATCACCTTTTTTGGAGTGGGTATGAGATTGTAGGATCATTGATTAAAGCCGTAATCGATTATCACATTTTTTTAATTTCATTAAAACATGTTTTAAAATGTTTGATATGTTTTAATGGGATTGCTCTTGGCTCTACGAATTTGGAGTAAAACTAAAGCGGGATGAGCCAGAAATTTGAATTTTCCACTAATAGTGTTCTTAGAATAATAAACTTGGAGGATATATTTGTCTGAGACGTCTACAGTTTCTCGTGTCAGTCATAACGTTAGTGCCGCCCGCAAGTGGGATAAGAATTACACAGTCCTTTTTTAAAAATAAAAATTTCTATAAGGCATTTGTCTGGAAATTCTTCCACTAAATTTCTTTTAAAAGCTACCCCACAGCCACCTGTTAGACTTTCATCACTTCTTTCGTCCACATTACGTAGCTCCTATAGAGGTCTAGCTCATATGCATGGTACCAAGTGGTCACGGGTCAAGAGAAGTCTCTTTTGTCAATAATCCCCCCCCTCACCAAACCACACAAAATCGTTAATTAATATTAGCAGTCCAGTTGAGAGACGATACGTGAATAAATCCTAGAATTTCCACGCACAACGTGAGAACCTTTGTCCCATATCCTTCAGTTTTGGATATCAAGAACTCTTGCTGTTTATTTAAATTTCACATTGTGCCAGACACCAGACCCGGGCCCCTGGAAGTAGCAACTTATCATGAAATAAGTCGTCATTGAAACATTTTGGTCCCCACCTGGGACCTGGGTCTGTCTCCGCTCAAGTGCCTGGGTCCCCATTAACAAATGACCGCAGTCGATTTGTGAAGCACTAAAACCGTTCTAAGAGCCATTCAATAATTTGTAGGACGACTGATATACTGTGAAAAGATATCCCATTGTGCGAATAGCGTCGTTGATATTACCACAATGAGAGGGAGAATAGTCATACAATTAGACAGTTGAATGGTTCCAATAAACTACAAATAGTTGTTTTGAAAACAAACATTCCAGTTCTGTTAGATAATTGGTGACTTCGCAAACATATAAATCTAATTGTTACCAAGACAAGTCAGCTTTTAAAACCAGAAAAAGTGGTCTTTTCAACACCGTTTCCTATTTCATTTGGCGTTGGAGACTTTAACTATAAAACTGATAACACTAATTTATAAACGCTTTCCTAACGACTCAGTCACTGCGTGTCTTATGCATAAGAGAGGATAGGCCATAATCTACATTAATATGGCGTCCCGTGTGTGTGTGTGTGTTTGTGTGTGTGTTTGTGTGTGTGTTTTTGTGTGTGTGTGTGTAATATATATATATATATATATATATATATATATTATATTTATTTATTTTAAATTTTTTTAATTTTTTTTTAATGTGTCTTTTTTAAGTAATTGTGCCCATCTTATTTCTTTTTGTTCCTGTTTTTATTATTTTTTATTTTTATTTTTTAGAAATAATAATCTTTAGTTTATTATTATTTTTCATGATGTAGTATATATCATATAATGTAAATTAAATTTTATTAAGTTGTGTAAGTTATTTGTACTGCTGAAGGCATTAGCCGAAATGTCTACTTGTGTATTAGTCAATAATAAAGCTAAAATTTATTTTTTTGATCAGACATTTCGTTTATTTGTTTTAGTTTGACTTGACTCGATATCAGTCGGTGTTCCCCGCAACCTGGCCAAAGTTTCAATCACTTGATCCAATCCCATGTCCGATGATGGCGATCACTACACGAGATCACACCCAATCCCCGAGGGTGGCCTTATCGTCCTATTACCATTTGGCAGTTCTCTAAAACTGACCAACGGACTGTCCCTTTGGTTTGACCATTCGTGACGCGGCATTTATTTCTGACTCACGCTATGACAACTTTGGTCACCAGTCGAGCCAAGGCTTACAGGCTGTCGGGGGGCTGATAAGGTTTGGGAGTGTTTCAGCAACCAAGGCCTCGTTAAACTATGGTGGTCAGTCTTGTTATACTAGAGCGCATAAAAGAGTGGTCAAACTGGTAAACTTTTATGGTCAGTCTGGTAATAGTAGAGTGGTCAGGTCTTTAAATACTAGGGTGGACAGTCGTGTTATACTAGAGTGCATGGTCAGTCTTATTACCACGTTTTTATTAACTCACTTTCGTTCATGTTTGTCCACAATTTTTCAAATCTGCCAATGTAAAATTGTAAAATTAAACCATTTTTGATGGTCCTAGAGATCTCAAAATTGTACCACAGATAGATCTTGGAGGACAATGCATTGTATCAAAATTTCAGATCGATCGAATGTACTGTTATTAAACTATTGAACTTTTTTAGTTTATCTATATTATATAAGCATAGGTATTATCCATCTGCTCTTGTTTACATTATATTCACGTGCCGAGTTCACACCAACCCCGACCACATCAACCATGTTTAACATCAAGGGGAGATCAGTCATTTCCAGTCTGTAAATGTGTGTCGGGCAATGCGTATTATATTTGAACGTAATCAATACTTCAAAACTCACCATACCACACACTTAGACTAAAAAGAATAAAATAAATAGAAGTTTAAAAAAAGATTTTAAAAAACCACGTGTTTATAAGCAGACTAAAAAGAAGAAAATAATTTAAAACGTATAAGTTCAAGTACTAATTTAATATGACTAAAAACGTGGGGCGGATGTTTGGTATAAAAATTAAGGATTTAAAATTTAGAAGGCAAAAGATAGATCTATAAGTGAGAGAATGAATGAACTGCGTATGTTAAACCTCATAAGCGCCCGTCACGCGTTTTTAGTCATATTAATTAAATTAGTACTTGAACTTATAAATTTTAAATTATTTTCTTCTTTTTAGTCCGCTTATAAAAACGTGGTTTTTAAAAAATCTTTTTTTACTTCTATTATTTTACTAGAGTGTTAGTAAGTCAGTCTTGTTATACTAGGGTGGTCAGTCTTGTTACACTAGAAAGGTCAGTCTGGTAATGCTAGGGTGGTCAGTATTGTAATACTAGGGTGGTCAGTGGTCAGTCTTGTTATACTAGAGTGCATGGTCAGTCTGGTCATACAATATTGGTCACTCTGGTAATACTAGTATGGTCAGTCTATTAATACAAAAGTGGTCAGGTCTTTTAATACTATGTTGGTCAGAGAGAAAATTTTAAAGATTAAATTCTGAATTGAGTTGACAGGGTACGGCACCGACCGCTAAGACTATTATAACTCTCCTTCGACGAAAACCATTTCAATAGACGTGCAAGGCCTGTGTCCACCTCAGTGTTTGGTTTTAGTTTCCGTGAGTAAATAGCCGGCCCTTGACCTTGCCAGACTGCGCACACATGCACGTGCATAATGAGAGGAGATGAGAGATGGACCCATTTCAATTTCAGACCGGCACGCGGGGCTCCCGAATAAATCCGCGCGGTCGTCTGCCATCAAATCCAACCAATCAGAGCGCTTATTTCAATTAAATCGACCAATCGTGTTATCGGTTTCAATTATAGGATGTCTTATACCCGGTCTGTTGTCTGGGAGGAAGGAATGGTCATTGAAGTCAGGTTTTAATTTTTTTTTAAATAGAACAATAATAATATAATAGGCCAGGGGGGCCTAAAATATTTTTTTTCTCTAAAACGAAAATTAGAGAATAGGTAATATTTAAAAAAATATCATTTGATAATAGATCTTTTGAATGCTGATTTAAAAAGTAGATAATCCTATATAATAAAAGGCAAGTTTCTGTCCTTTCTGTTTGCTTTTTCTGATCATCTAAAGCGATTGGTCCCTCAAACACATATGACTCCTACAGCCAATCACATTGAACACGTTTACGCGGACGTTCAAACAAGTTATTTTTGTTGCAGTATTTCTTCCAAGACTTTATTTTGAGTTATGCGCGTTGGGATTTATAGCAAAAGCGCTGTTTTTACGAGTTTTTTATTTTAACTATAATGAATAGTATTTTTGACGCGATGCACATGTAATGCCGGTCGAGACGGCTGTTGGAGGGGAGTTACAAAATGCCACCGAACGGTGGAAGAACATCATTGGACGGGCTTTGTTGCTCGTTATAGAATAAAATCTAAAACGTGCAATAACTTCCAATTTTTCAAATACATAAATATGACCAAAATACCAAGAAATATAAGGCAAAGTGGCAAAGATGTAAGAACTAGATGTGATTACAATAACTAAATATAAAAATACCGTCATGTAAGTATACCGACACTTGAGGACGGGGAGGGGGGGGCGATTTTTGTAGTCGTTGAGGAGTACAAGCAATGGTTTAACCTCGCCTTCCCTCCCACCCCCCCCCCGCCAACCACATACACACACCACAACAGTAATAGCAGCTATTTTAAACATATGTCAGAATTATGAGGTTATGCATGGCTTGGCCAACACCCTCGCTAACAGCAATTAACAACATGCATGACTTAACCGTTTAGTACTTTGTACTGTTGTACTGTTGTATTGTTGTACTGTTGTACTGTTGTATTGTTGTACTGTTGTATTGTTGTACCTACTTTGCATGTTCTGTTTTTCCATTATGTTTCTCTGTGTGTGTCTTGGTACTAAAGCAAAAAAAAATTCCTCCTAAGTCTGGATAGAGTAAAACATTCATTTGTTTATCAACGTTTGTTAAAGTGAAGCAGTTATTCGATCAGCACCCAGGCAAAGCAAAAAGAATATCGACGGAAGTTGTCTGGAAACAGGAAACCAACATCTGAATCTTGCTCACAGTCATGTGATCATGACGTCATGATTCTCAGGTGGACAGCACCCTGACGTGGTGTCAGCTCAAAGACAAGTTAATCGTTGGCAGTTTTGGGACCATTTTAACATCAGATTCCTGTGTTAGGAGTAGTCACCACATACACAGCCATTGTAACATGAGAGTCCAGTGTTTGGTGTAGATGCCACATACACAGCCATTGTAACATGAGAGTCCGATGTTGGGTGTATAGACACCACATACACAGCCATTGTAACATGAGAGTCCAGTGTTTGGTGTAGACACCACATACACAGCCATTGTAACATGAGAGTCCGATGTTGGGTGTATAGACACCACATACACAGCCATTGTAACATGAGAGTCCAGTGTTTGGTGTAGACGCCACATACACAGCCATTGTAACATGAGAGTCCAGTGTTTGGTGTAGACGCCACATACACAGCCATTGTAACATGAGAGTCCGATGCTGGGTGTAGACACCACATACATAGCCATTGTACATGAGAGTCTGGTGTATGGTGTAGACACCACATACATAGCCATTGTAACATGAGAGTCTGGTGTTTGGTGTAGACACCACATACATAGCCATTGTAACATGAGAGTCTGGTGTTTGGTGTAGACACCACATACATAGCCATTGTAACATGAGAGTCTGGTGTATGGTGTAGACACCACATACATAGCCATTGTACATGAGAGTCTGGTGTTTGGTGTAGACATCACATACATAGCGCAATAAGATGTCGAATGCCTTAAACTAAAAAAAAAGATAAAACAGGAATAGAAAAATGTTTTTTTAAAATATAAGAATGTATAATATAAATATACAAGCTGACCCGCGGCGTAGCATACGCCGCTAATGATTTAGTAACGGGTGAAGACTTCCTGAAAGACACAGTTGTCAAAATGGGGTGGGTTTGGGCAAACAACTGTGAGTGAATGAAAAGAAGGAACTCTGGAGAGACCCGTGGCGAAGCATGCGTCGCAGAATTGCTCATCATAGACAGTGCAAAGAACGGTTGGGGGTGAGAGTACAGACACAAAAAGCAGCACTAAGTAAATTAAAAAATGGCGAGTAAACGTAAAGACATGCACACTGAGGTTGTTGTTACCCGCCTCCCGTTTATTAACCGACGTTCACTCGCGTTGTTTTGATTTCTTCCTGCTTTAGTTTGTGTCCGTTGTTTCTCCACTTTCTTTGCACTCTCCATGAGCAAGTCTGCGGCGTATGCTACGCCGCGGGGCGTCTAGTTTCATCATAATTATAAATCCTCAAATCCTATTTTTACATCGTTCCCTTCTCAAAAATTAAAATATAAGCATAAAACAACGACGTCATATAATATTTTTATACAAAATCGATCGCAGCGCCACCTAACAGCACTTACATCCATACAGTCAACGGGAATCAATATACATAATTAACGTAAGTAACTTATCCGTGTTTGATAAATACGAAATATTAAACTTACTGAAATGTACACAAAGTATTTCATAATAATTATAAATTATCAAATCCTATTTTTACATCGTTCCTTTAAAAAAAAATTAAAATAGAAGCATAAACAATGACGTCATATAATATTTTTATACAAAATCGATCGCAGCGCCACCTAAAAGACATCCATACAGACAACGGGAATCAATATACATAATTAACATAAGTAACTTATACGTGTTTGATAAATACGAAAGATTAAGTTTGCTGAAATGTACACCAAGTATTTCATAATAATTATTAATCTTCAAATCATATTTTTACCTCGTTCCCTTTTCAAAAATTCAAATATAAGCATAAAACAATGACGTCATATAATATTTTTATACAAAATCGATCGCAGCGCCACCTAACAGCATTATTCCATAAATACATACATACATACATACAGACAACGGGAATTATGTATATTGATATTATATATAAGAGTTTTAAAATATACTATCAAAAAGAAAGGTAAAAGATAATAAAATAATATAGAAAAATATAAGATAGACAATGAGGTATGAATACATAAACATAATATAAAAGATACGATGGTATGAATATATAATTTAAGATAAAAGAAAATATAAGAAGGATTTAAAGAAAACATCAAGACATTAGAAAAGACAAAATACACATTAACTTACAAATAAATATTAAAAAATAGATAAAAGAAATTGTGTTATATATGATAAAAAGAAAAGATATACCAAAAGCTGACAATAATAAAAAAGATAGCATACCATAAAATGATTTAATTTAAGTATAATATATATATATATATATATATAAGTAAATATATAAATATATTTATATTTTCTTTGAAATAATTTTTCAAAATTTTCGTTGAACTTTAAAACTTTAGCGTTTTAACAATACATTAAATGCAATAAGAAATTTGCAAAGTTCGTATGCATCCCTTTATGCCATTTCATGGTAGCGCAATTCCTCCTGCCAGCTCTTTTAAAAGAAGATGCCAGTGTAGCAATATGTATCCATAACATAGTTAATGTAGCAATATGCATCCATTTAAGTCAGTGTAGCAATATGCATCCATATAAGTCAGTGTAGCAGTGTAATCCATTTAAGTCAGTGTACCAATATGCTTCCATATAAGTCAGTGTAGCCATATTTATCCATATAAGTCAGTGTAGCAATATTCTTCCATATAGAGCTAAGTCAGTGTAGCAATATGTATCCATATCATAGTGAGCAGCCCAACATTCGCAGTAGTGCTTGCCCGGATCACATTACAAACGGGATCTCAAGTGGCTTGCATAACGATGTCCTCTCGCCGACAGATACACCACTTGAGCTCAAACTGCCCGGAAGCCGACTGTGGAAGCCATTACGGCAGTTATTACCGCTGACCGTTGTGGTCAAGGCACTTTGAACCCTTCGGCCGCTGAAAGATTAACCCTTTGAATACCGAGGTGATATGTTTATGTCCTGCTGCAGGAAGTCACCGGACAGATGGAGAAACGCTTAGACCGGCGGTGGACGTTAATTAAAGCAGTAATATTTATTGTTTTTCTTCGCGGAGCCGAGCAAGATTTCTCATGAAATGACTTGGTCGGCCCGAGGCTTCAACGATTTTGTAAAAGAATGTAGGTGTGGAATTGATGTGGGAAAAGTTTAAAGATATCCACTTCAAAGTTCGGGAATCAAAATATCAATTGTTTATAATAAACATTTATTTGAAGAAAAAAATATATATATTAACATTACACAAAAATATTTATTTTAGAAATGTTTTTTTAAACGTGTTTTTTATCCGAGTCTGCACACACACCCAACTGTCAGCCGACACTAAGTTTAAATTTAATAAATTCAGTAGATTTTGGAACTTCTATTTTTACATCAGTGTAAGGATAAATTCTTTTTACAGGGTAGAGCTTTGATGACAAAATTCCGGTCTATTCTTAGTTCAAATACAAAAATAACGTTGCTAGATACCAGATCATAAGTTTCTAATCAGGAAATCAGAGCATGCATTTCCCAGGGTGTACAAAACGTGTTACAAAAAGTAAATGGTTAAAGTTTGAGAATTTGAAAATTGTAAAATAGATGCAGTAAGCGGAACATAGAAAGTCCAAAAAAAATTTTTTTAATCTTGAATTGATTCAAAATTATTTAAACAAATAGACACGACAGAGGACCGTTGCATTTTTTTCTGTTGACCTTTCACGTCTTTTTAAACCAAGTTTTTATTAACTTGCTTTCTTGTCTGTCCGTCCGCAATTTTCCGAATTTGCCAACGTAAAACTAAACCACTTCTGATGGTCTTAGAGAGCTCAAAATGTAACCACAGATAGATCTTGGATGACAATACAATATCAAAATTTCGGATCAATCGCATGTACCGTAATTAAATAAATGCATTTTTTAGTTCATCTCTATATAATCATCTGAATCCGTCTGCTGTTCAATTTCGCGTGCGGAGTTCACCCCATGACCTCATCGCCGTGGTATTAAAATATTGGGCGAGGCGCTGATGAGGTGTTAGGTAAAATAAATAGAAGTAAAAAAAAAGATTTTTAAAAACCACGTTTTTATAAGCGGACTAAAAAGAAGAAAATAATTAAAAACTTATAAGTTCAAGTACTTTGATTTAATATGACTAAAAACGTGGGGCGGGCGCTTATAAGGTTTAACATATGCAGCTCACTCAAACGCTCACTTATAGATCTCTCTTTTGCCTTCTAAATTAGAAATCTTTAATTTTTATACCAAACACCCGCCCCACGTTTTTAATCATATTAAATTAAAGTACTTGAACTTAAAAGTTTTAAATTATATTCTTCTTTTTAGTCCGCTTATAAAAACGTGGTTTTAAAAAATCTTTTTTTTTACTTCTATTTATTTTATTCTTTTTAGTCCACTTATAACAACCTGTTTTTTTTAAAATATTTTTTTACCTCTATTTATTTTACCAAACACCTCACAAGCGCCCGCCCAACGTTTGAAAAACATTGTGATGTGGTCACGGGGTGAACTCACGGATGTCAACAAAAGCAGACGGTTACAGATGCTTATATATAGACTATAGATAAACTAAAAAGTACAATAATTTAATAACGGTACATTCGATCGATCTGAAATTTTGATACAATGCATTGTCATCATCCAAGATCTATCTGTGGTAAAATTTTCAGATCTCTAAGACCATCAGAAGTGGTTCAATTTTACGTTGGCAGATTTGAAAAAATCTTGGACAAACCAACAAACCAACAATGCCACAGGAACGAAAGCGAGTTAATAAAACGTGGTTAATAATAAATAGAGGTAAAAATAAAGATTTTTAGAAAACCACGTTTTTATTAGTGGACTAAAAAGAAGAAAATAATTTTAAACTTATAAGTTCAAGTACTTTATTATAATTTAATATGAATACAAACGTGGGGTGGGTGTTCGGTATAACAATTAAAGAATTATAATTTAGAAGTCAAAAGAGAGATCTATAAGCGAGAGAATAAGTGAACTGCATATGTTAAACCTCATAAAAATTATTGTTAAACTTATATTTTTGTGTATTCTGCACCATTCCCCGACAACAACATCACACATTAGCTATAACAGACAACATCACACATAACCTTTAACCCTAGTCCAAATCTTAAGATCTCAACAACAAAAAAACTTAAAGCTATTGAACTAAGCAGTTGTGCCAAGTTTATTTAAACGCTAACGAAGAAACACTTTAAGATCCCATTTAATTAACAAACTGACGTGGCGTGCAGGATAATCAGCTCCTGTTGCCCTTAGGATGCGGTTCAAATCCTACCGCACCCGAACATCATCCTAGTAGAGGTGTAAGCGGAGCCAGTCGGCCATCTTGAAGTTCACGTCTGATGCAGCTCGCGGTTGTCAACGTCCGGACAGAAGCACGCGCTCCCTGCACGTGATGACCCCAGCGTTTGTCTCGCGCTCACTTCCGACACCCGGGTGCACTCCCTTTGTCGCCTTCATCCGGCCGGCCGAGCAGACCAGCTGTTTGTTTGACCAGGGCGTTGTTTGTTGATTCGAGGTGCTGTAAGTTTGATTCCGTTCCCTTAATGTGTTGCCAGGGTGACCAGAGGGCATGCCGCCATTAACGGCCATGTGTTTCAAATTACGTTATAACAGGTTAGTATGATTGTCTACAGGTGAGGGAGATGGTATGATTAACATCTGTTGAGATGAATTAAAATGAATGAAATCTATTGTAATGAGTTAAAATGAATGAAAACCATCGTAATGAGTTAAAGTGAATGAAATCTATTGTAATGAGTTATATGTATGTAATATGTTAAAATGTGTTAAAATGAATGAAAACTATTGTAATGAGTTAAAATGAATGAAATCTATTGTAATGAGTTAAAATGAATGAAATCTAGTGTAATGAGTTAAAATAACTGAAATCTATTGTAATGAGTTAAAATGACTTACGTCTGTTTAATAAGTTGAATTTAAAGACAACTTTTGGAATAAGTTAAAATGTATGTTAGGGTTGTGAAGTAAGGACATTGTGAATGTAAAGAGCGTTTATCAAACCTGTCAAAATAAATACAAAAATCGACAATGTTTGTACACACACTACACACATATACAATCTAGAAAGCAACGTTTGATTTAAGTGGCCGTTTGAATAAGAAATTAAAATTTAAGTTAGTTTTACGATAATGAAGTGAAATCAACTTCATTTTTTAAAAAATAAGAGAAACATGTTTGATCTATTCTACAGTGCGCATTATTTTGGGTGTATATCCGTTATAAACTGGTAGCCAGGTGGAGCGAGATCAGCGCAACTAATCACCTGTCCAGCGAATCAAATCTCATGGACAAAAGGAATATCAAAACAATACAAAAATACCCTTAAATACTTTGCATATGTTGAAATATTTGTTTTACTAGTTACGTTTTAAAATATAAATGACGTCATCGAAATCACCATTTCTCAAACGATCATTTTCAGGTGAGGAACTCTCAAGATCAAGAGCTTTGAATGTCCCAAGGTCGATCAAGCTTGATAAGCGCCTCTCCTGTAAGGCAATAGACACAATCTCTCATATAAAACGATAGACACCACCTCTCATATAAAACGATAGACACCACCTCTCATATAAGGCCATAGACACACAGATCGTGAGAAAAAGTTATTCATCTTTGTGGGAGGACTGCCTGATATTTCAATTTGTGGACTCCCTCCCATGTAGTGTCTCCCTCTAATAGAATGTCCCGCCTAGCGATTCACACCCCCTCCCTAGTGCCACCACTGGTCTTGACAATCCGCCTCTGATATGTCACAAGTTATCCAACATACCAACAATTCAGCACAATGGGGAAATCTTCACGAAAACTAAAATGATCGGTGTAGTTATTAGACGGATGAAAGGATTTATTCATGGCGAAGCTCAGTCGCTACGCGTTCATAACAAATGCGGACAGGAGCGCCGTTTGGACGCCGCGCGCAGAATGTTACACATATTTTGCGCGCAACTCGGCTTATTTGATGATCTATTTGGTGTGCACCAACTTAAACACCATACAGCTGCTGGGGTTTAAAGGGGGAGGGGGGACGGCCTGTGATAAGAAACTGAATCACCACAGGAAGTGGTATAAATGTATAAACCAGAACATCAACTATTTAACTTGTTCCTTTATAGTTGTCTTCTGGGGCAGTCTGGGTGGTCTGCCTAGCAGGGAAATAAATGTCGCAGAGAAAAGTCACAGGTTAGATAAAGTCCATAGTTTTTTGTTTTTTTTAATAGGTCGGCCGTTTCCGCAAATGTACCTAGTCGGTTTAGTTGAACACTCGCAAAAATTTTAACACCAACCTTAGCTACGCCACTGGATGAGACATTATGTCCTGAAGATGCTGCCTGCGATGTTAAATTGAGAAAGTTTAGAGACGCTCAATCTCAAGGTTAAGAAATGATCTATGTGTTTTAGTGTAGCGCTGTCTTCGTATGGAGTAAATGAATATGATCATTGCTGATGATCCACAACTAAAATACAACGGAATCATTGGCTTCCCCAGAGGAATTCTGTGCTCCCCCCAAACCAGCACCCCCTCCTCACCTGTCTGTGAGCAACTCGACATCGTTTTGTTTCCGTTTCACGGCACCCCGTGTTCTTGGCATCCAGTCGCGCCCCTGGCAATGGCTACCAGACGCCCCGGTATTTATGAGGCGCCCCCCTCGCGACGACCGTGGTGCAGTCCGTCGAAACAATTTGTCGCGTTCAGTACTTACTCGTGCACGCTTCACTAAGCACGGAGTCTATCCAGACATCCCAGGCCAGTGTTTGATCACGAGAACTATGATCGGGAGAGCGAAGGGTGGGGGGTTCTTGGCCGGAAGGGTGTGTATATGAAGTCCATTCTAAGCGCCATGTTTTGGCTGGAGAAGTCTAGATGTTGTTTGTCTTAAACACTCTCACTGAGCTAGAATCTGTAGGATGGGGACAAACACACTGCCACACAGAGTTCTTAGGTTTTCAAAGTTCATAGAGCTGCATTTATTTTGCATCAGGGAGTTCTGATAAACTCCTATTTCTTAGTTCATTTCCAATTTTATGTTGGATGAAAGAAATAAAACGACTCCATAAAAACGCATAATTTTAAAATAACAACTCGTGTTTATGAGTTATCATACATTTAGACACGTTCAAAGTAAAAAAAACTGAGTAAATATCATTGCCGCCACCTAACCCACTTGAATTATGAGATCAACTTGGTCTAATAATATCATCATCTTGACCGGTCTAAAACTAAATCCATTGCAGTGTTGAAAAGTAATCCATTGCAGGCGTCAATGTTTTAGCCGATGATTATTTGGATAACCTACAGGCACCCTGCGTCGTGGATATAATGGTGTAAAACAATTTGTTTTTGTATTTTGTTTTTTATGTAAATCAAGGGGCGGGTTGACTGAGGAGATGAATACTTACATTTAAAAAACGAAAGAAGATAATGGGTGTTTATGTTGACCAATAATAAACAGCTTGATCTGAGTCTACAGTGAAAAGTTTCTTTAGAGAGAATAACATTGTGCATGCGATTTATCATCTTTGTAGTCACTAAAAAATATGGAATGGATTAGACTTATAGCATCTATTTTGAGTGTAAATAATCTATTCAATTTCAGACTAAATGGGTAACGCCCACAAGTTTCCTGGATCTGAAAGAATTATTAAAATAGCATGATTGATATAGAAATAAAATTTATTTAATTTTTTATTTAATTCGTACAAGCCTTTTTATTTTAAATCAGGACATTTTTAAAATTAATTTTTCTCATTATTGTTAGTTATCTACTTTTAAAAAAAAATCATTTAAAGTACATTCAACATTTAATATAACAATTCTGAATTTTTTATTTGGGTTTCTTAATTTTCTCAATTTAAATTTCAGAATTAATTAGAAAAATATGGTTCTAATAGCAAAATTTGCAGGTAAAAATAAGTGTAAAACTTCGAGATTTTAAAATATAAACTCTATTCACATGTCTTGAGTATTTAGATAGAATATTAAAAAATGATTAAAGTTATTGTCAAACAGTAAACATTTTAAATATTCTATCCACTCAGATTGTACCATGTATTGTCCACTCAGATTGTACCATATATTGTCCACTCAGATTGTACCATGTATTGTCAACTCAGATTGTACAATGTACAGTCCACTCAGATTGTACAATGTACAGTCCAGTCAGATTGTACCATGTATTTTCCACTCAGATTTTACCATATATTGTCCACTCAGATTGTACCATATAGTGTCCACTCAGATTGTACAATGTACAGTCCAGTCAGATTGTACCATGTATTGTCCACTCAGATTGTACCATATATTGTCCACTCAGATTGTACCATGTATTGTCCACTCAGATTGTACCACGTACTGTCAATGCCAGATTAATTGCCTCATTTTGAGCTCATCCCTTAGCCTTGACCCCAATGGTCAGTTTTCAATATTTTATCATCACATTAGCCTTCCCTTGCTTCTCCAATCCCATGAGTGGGACGCCAGGAATTATCTAGATAGGCCAGCAACACTTCCTGCATGTCAACCTAATCCCATGTAGATGACAACACAAATTTCGGTCTTATATTTCCCTAAATGATACATGCCCATTGCATAAATACAACAAACATTTATCTTATGACTAGTGTAAAAGCCTGCTAAAGCTAAGGCTCACACGCTCGCATAGTTCGTGCGTTGTTTCGGTAATTGACGTTCTGTGCTAAAACAATGACGTCATATAATATTTGTTACGGCGAAAATTTTTAATCTATTTATAATAATTTTGCGCGCCTTTTTGTGCGCCTTTCGGTCGCCTTTTTGCGTGCCTTTCGATGGGGAAACACACGCACAGGAAGGGCGATTATGTATTAGATAAAGTCAAGCTCATATATACAACAAACTTCACATCCAACGTAACGTTTGTCCACCTTAAGGACACGATAAAATTTTGAAAATATACAGCAACTTTATTATAAACACATGTAGCTAAAATAAATAAGACAGTGCTTTTGATTTGCACTGAATGAAAGCTGTTAAAATAAATTAGCATTTGATTTCATTGGTCAAACGGGTTTTTTGTTTTACTTGAATAGAAGCAAAAATCGGTCCTCATCTTACATCTGCTAAATTTGTAGCAAAATTTAAAACTAGACTTTGAGAGTAGAGTCACGTGGTACTGGCTGACTGAGGCGTCGAACCTTGACCCCAACCCAATTGCCAGTCGTCCTTTTGAAGATCATTTCTGGTCGTCTGATACGAGTGACTGCTGGTCAGCAGACGAGTTCAGCCTTAACAGACGGCTCCCTGGCGACAGAACCACGCGCCCCCTGTTTTCGATAGATTAACGGATGAGTGCCGAGGATTATTGCCGCTAATTAATAAATGATTATTTTTCCCACTTGGTCTTGTGATCAAACCCATATGGCCAGCTCAAGGTCAAGGGTCATCCCGTTGGAAAACACACTAGCGCGCGGACATTTTTAAAAAAAAATGAGTGGAATCAAACTCGGAACAAAGACTTGAAGGAATGGCCAGTGTTACGATTCCCGGTACGAGTAACCACTTGAGCTCTCGCCATAGGTCTCGGTAAACGAAGTAAAGGAAATGATGTACAACAGGTTTTTTTTCATCATTAACGTTATATTAGAGGCTGTCGTCAAATTTTTACCAATACGTAAATGGTGCACTTTTTAGACTTACCAATCCTCTGTTCTGTAATCGTTATTATTAAAAACAAACACGTAGGAGAGGCAGACAGATAGACAGACAGACAGTCGGACATAACATGAAAGAGTGGTGGGGGAGAAGTAACGGGGTGGAGGCGATTAAGGAAAAGTGAAGAGAAAGTGACAGAATATTCCAGAGTGTGAAAACTATGGGAGACAGAGAAGAAGAGGGGACGGGGTGGGGGGTCCCTTCTCAAACACCCCGTCCTTTGAAAGTTGGAGGGGGGGAGGTGGGGGCTTAGGAACGTTTTGAATGCTGATGATTAAAGCATCATTATCTGCATATTAATATCACATCTTAATGATTCAGGACTCGGGATTAGGACTTGGATGAATGCGTCATCATTGAACTGAGTTGAGAAAAGTGTGGCTGGTGCATGGGTTGGGGGCTGGGGGTGGAATCGGTCAGTGGGTGAGTGGATGTGATAGGGCAGTGTGTGTGTGGGAGTACTTTGTGCGGTGGGTGTGTATTTCTATGGAGGAGTAATGTGGGGAGTGTGCGTGTGAAGTTATGTGTGATGTGTGAATAGATGTTTTTTTGTTTTTATTTTCAAGCCATAAGAAAACTATAACATGCAATACTGATGGTCGTTTTGATATAAGTTATATTTATACTAATACATGGTACAGTATATATCAGATACCAGAATTCATCACTATTTACAACAATTCATCCCCATGTATCACTTTGTAAAACAACGTGCAGCACTTGTTTGTTCTTGTATTGGCACTTGTATTTAAACACAATTTAAACACAATTTAAACACAATTTAAACACAATTTAAACACAATTTAAACACAATTTAAACACAATTTAAACACAATTTAAACACAATTTAAACACAATTTAAACACAATTTAAATACAATTTAAACACAATTTAAACACAATTTAAACACAATTTAAACACAATTTAAACACAATTTAAACACAATTTAAACACAATTTAAACACAATTTAAACACAATTTAAACACAATTTAAACACAATTTAAACACAATTTAAACACAATTTAAACACAATTTAAACACAATTTAAACACAATTTAAACACAATTTAAACTCCTGTCTCATACTGAAAAACACTTAGAAAGAAACTCTGTCTCGTACACACGATTTTTTTGTGTGTGTCTCATAACCTCGTGGTCGTAGAGGGTTCTAATGTTTTCCCATTAGGGCTTACTTGGGGCTTGGTAGACCTTGGCGGCGCCCATCTCCTCTCCAGGTCAGCAGAGGACTTTCTAGCAATAGTCATTCATCATCATTTTTATTGTGGCTTTAACGCGGGCTAGATCCCATGCCCCTCAGCTTGTGAGACGAGCGCACTATTGACTTTGCTATCCAGCCGCCTGGATTAAACACACGATTAAACACACTTAAAACACATTTCTCTTACACACACTTGCACCTAAAATTCGCGTTTCTAAGAGTGGAAGTCAAAAAGTAGAATCTCTGAAGTCAGAGCTTTAATGCCTGCGCATTTGCTTGCCGCCATTTTATGTTTATCTGTAATATTCGTACTATTAGTTTCATCCCAACTCTAAATAAAAGAATGATTTAAATCTTTGATTAAAGTATGTGTGTATAACGCAAACATCTGTATGTGGCAGACTTTCGATACGATAGAGTGACTATCGAATGTTGATCCGATAACGGTCACGTATACACCTCTTACAGGAGAGCATGCTGGTGAGATATGGCCAAACTTTTATAATAAGTTCACACTTTGGAGCAAACCAAGTAGCATTCGATGAATCTGTCGAGTGTGTGTTCCATCGTGTGAACTGGCTGTTAGCGAGCACCCAAATGATCTTAAGTCAACGATAAACATTGAAAGAGACTTAATGCATACGGTTTCAATATTCAGTTTTGTTTTTTCTACGGCTCCTATTTTCTCACCCTAATCTTTATTAATGATAAACGCGATTGATCTAGTTGTTTGCGAATTCTGGGCTTATTCAAGCTGCGTATTCAGGGGACACAATTTACAACCTTTATTAATAACTACGTTCAACACGTCTGTCTGGATATCGCCGCGTTATAACTTCTCCCACCTTTCAGCTTCCTGTCTCCCCCTGTCAACACAACTACGTCTCTGCCTAATGTATACCAGGTTTACGGCAGTATATCAAGACCACGTCAGCAACAATCAGTACACAACGCTGTGGATGGGTGGCCAGGAGACAGGATTGTTGTACAATCTGTTGCTGGCAAACAACACAAGTTTCACGTCTACAGCGTGACTGGTTGGTGGGGGATGGGGAAGTGGAACCCTGGACGTGATGTTAGAAAAATGACCTCTGTGTCTGACTCAGGACATATTTATTTATTGATGTCAAATTAATCATAAATAATTATCACTGCACATTTCTACCACATACGACACATTGCTAATTGAGACGATACATTGCTACACGTGACGACATATTGTTAGCCAAGATGACATATTGCTATCAGACGACACATTGCTAATTCAGTTTACAAATTACTACTACATACGACACATTGCTACCATAGACGATATATTGCTAGCACGGACGACACTGTGCTACCTCAGACTTTAAATTGCTACCACATACGCCACTAAAACTTCGTGAGTCACGTGACAACTTGCGCAGCACAATCCAAAGTCATACAAAGATGACCAATCTTATTATTCCTTTCCAAAAACATTCTCATAAAATCCTTAAACATATTTCTCTGCCAATGTTTAATGTGAAAAACGTGATAAAGCGGAAAGAAGTCACAAATTTAGACCTTTGAGCACCATCGTTGGGCTCTTCTGAATGGCTACTTAGGTCACGTGACGAGTAGGAAATAAACGGAAATAGTTGAAAATAGCATTGGAAAAAGAAAAGCACATTTTTCCCGGACATGCGCAAAGTTGTCAATTTATTTCTGTGTGTCCATTGACCAGCCTCCGTCGTTAGAGGTCAATTTTATAATTCGCTATTTTTGACAGTAAGCGTGAACTGTTTCTGTTACATTGTCTTCACTTTACACGCGGTTATTTAAGTCACACTGTTTGTATGTTGTATCCATCCTTCCTTCAATTCTTGAAACGTAAAATTAGACCACTTCTAATGGTCCTGGAGATCTCAAAATTTTACCACAGATACATCTTAGATGACAATGCATTGTATCAAAATTTCAGATCGATCGAATTTAAATTATTGCATTTTTAGTTTATATTTATATAAGCATCGGTACCCGTCTGCTTTGTTGACATCCATGACTTCCCCACGTGAAACACATCACCGTGGTATAAAACATTGGGCGGGCGCTTATGAGGTGTTTGGTATACAAAAAAAATAGAGGTAAATAAAACAAACCCGTAAAAACAAAGTTTTTGACTATAAATCCCTTATATATGAGACATAACTAACAGTATTGATTATTTTCAAACATTTACAGACTGAATCTGTCTTAACTCAAATTTGCTTCATAACCCTAGAGGGGGGGGTGGGGTGGGAGGGGGAGAGGGGAAAAGTCTGGTCACCGATTCGCTTGACCGAGCTCAGAGTGACACGTAAAATGTAAACAAAAGCGCCCCGTCGCTTCGTTGGGTCGCCTCAATGCGTCAGCTCAAAATTTCACGTGGCAAAAAAAACAATAACAAACCGTGAATTTAAATTACATACCTCATATAAGGATAAACTAAATATGCATTAATTTAATTTCGGTACGTTCGATCGATCTGAAATTTTGATACGATGCATTGTTAGGTCAGACGGGTCAGTGTGCCAAATTTCAGCTCGATCGGATCACGGGAAGTGGGTCATTTTAGACTTTTGTTTTTCCGCCCGCCCAAGACAGAGAGAGAGAGAGAGACGGCCGGTGAAGTTAATATAAGGGATTTAATAAAAAACAAACCCGTAAAAACAAAGTTTTTGACTATAAATCCCTTATATATGAGACATAACTAACAGTATTGATTATTTTCAAACATTTACAGACTGAATCTGTCTTAACTCAAGTTTGCTTCATAACCCTAGGGGGGAGGGGTGGGTGGGAGGGGGAGAGGGGAAAAGTCTGGTCACCGATTCGCTTGACCGAGCTCAGAGTGACACGTAAAATGTAAACAAAAGCGCCCCGTCGCTTCGTTGGGTCGCCTCAATGCGTCAGCTCAAACTTTCACGTGGCAAAAAAAACTATAACAAACCGTGAATTTAAATTACATATCTCATATAAGGATAAACTAAAAATGCATTAATTTAATTACGGTACGTTCGATCGATCTGAAATTTTGATACGATGCATTGTTAGGTCAGACGGGTCCGTGTGCCAAATTTCAGTTTGATCGGATCATGGGAAGTGGGTCATTTTTGACTTCTGTTTTTCCGCCCGCCCAAGACAGACAGAGAGAGGGAGAGAGAGAGAGAGAGAGAGAGAGAGAGAGAGAGAGAGAGATGAGAGAGAGAGAGAGAGAGAGAGAGAGAGAGACGCCGGTGAAGTTAATATAAGGGATTTAAAAAGATGTGTGGGCTTCAGACGTGAATTGTAAAGAGTTTTTATTATAAGTTTTAAATAAATAGAAGTAAAAAAAAGATTTTTAAAAACCACGTTTTTATAAGCGGACTAAAAAGAAGAAAATAATTTAAAACTTATTAGTTCAAGTACTTCGATTTAATATGACTCAAAACGTGGGGCGGGCGCTTATGAGGTTTAACATATGCGGTTCACTCATTCTCTCACTTATAGATCTCTCTTTTGCCCTCTACATTAGAAATCTTTAATTTTTATACCAAACACCCACCCCAAGTTTTTATTCATATTAAATCGAAGTACTTGAACTAATAAGTTTTAAATTATTTTTTTTCTTTTTAGTCCGCTTCTAAAAACGTGGTTTTTAAAAAAAATTTTTTTACTTCTATTTATTTTATTCTTTTTAGTCCACTTCTAACAACCTGGTTTTTTAAAATATTTTTTTACCTCTATTTATTTTACCAAACACCTCACAAGCGCCCGCCCAACGTTTTAAAAACATTGTGATGTGGTCACGGGGCGAACTCACAGATGTCAACAAAAGCCGACGGTACAGATGCTTTTATATAGACTATAGATAAACTTAAAAGTTCAATAATTTAATAACAGTACATTTGATCAATCTGAAATTTTGATACAATGCATTGTCATCCAAGATCTATCTGTGGTAAAATGTTCAGATCTCTAGGACCATCAGAAGTGGTTCAATTTTACGTTGGCAGATTTGAAAAAAACTTGGACAATGCCTCACCAACGAAAGCGAGCTAATAAAAACGTAGTAAAAATAGCTGTAAAAACAAAATTTTTGACTATAAATCTCTTATATATGAGACATAACTAAAAGTAGTGATTATGTTAAAAGCGTGTCCTTTTTAAAAAAAAATTTTTTTTTAATTTTATTTAGTGTTAGCATACTTCCATCTTGCTAACAAGTTGGAGAAAATGTTGAACAAAAACAAAAACAAAAAATCCAAAACAGCCAGTTTACTTTCAAAGGAAAAAATCAATGTCAGACATTAGTTAATTTCTCATGATGGTATGTCTCATAATGGCAAGTCTCATCATGGTATGTCTCATAATCGCAAGTTTCATGATGGTATGTCTCATGATGGCAAGTCTCATCATGGTATGTCTCATAATGGCAAGTCTCATGATGGTATGTCTTATGATGGCATGCCTCATAATGGTATGTCTCATAATGGAAAGTCTCATGATGGTATGTCTCATGATGGCATGTCTTACAATGGCAAGTCTCAAGATGGTATGTCTCATGATGGTATGTCTCATGGTGGCTTGTCTCATAATGGCAAGTCTCATGATTGTATGTCTCATAATGGCAAGTCTCATGATGGTATGTCTCATAATGGCAAGTCTCATGATGGTATGTCTCATGAGTGTAGGGTTGTGACGAGGTCTGAAGGTCTAACGGTGTCATGGTGTTCATCTCGTTTACTCTTTTTTTAAGCTGAGGATATAAGTTTCAATAATCTTTTAAGTCCAGTACTCTGAAGAACTCCTGTCTTTTGCTGACATCTGCAATCTTTATAGATGCTGGAGACATCTCCAAATATAGGTAAAAACATGTTATAGATGCTGTAGATATCTCCAAATATAGGTAAAAACATGTCATCGACGCTGGAGACATCTCCAATGTTAGGTTCAAACATGTCATACGGTCAACGGAGAAATCAGAGGCGATGTGAAAACTCAAAAGTCTAAAGTGAACTAACGTAACCCAAACTAATCATAGGGTAAGGCGCATCCCTTCTTTTTTACAAAATCCTTTCCTAACAAAATATCATCCGTTTCATCATATTTGTGATTAATTCTCCTCCCTTCCTACAGCCCGATCGTGTGATCCCCGGACCTGAATGGACCCTATCCGCTCTGTCCACTACGTCCAGTCTTTGTTTACCCTCGGCACACACCAGGCACCTTCAGCCTTCTCATCACCCTCGCCATCATCGTTCATAAACCTCAGTCCTTCCTCCACAATTCCGACAACGGCCGTATGAGGACGAGTCAACACGAGATATGCGGAACACTATTTATCAAACGGAGCGTGAGGCCCGGAGTTTCAGATATGGCAATTAAAGAGAACAAACAGCAACGTCATTACGGGCCCCACTGGGCGTTCATGAAGTTATGTAAGTTGTTGGTTGTCTCACAACATGGGGGATAGTTGAATTGGTGGTGGCGGTCTATCTGAGAATTGTATCACAAATTTTGTTGTATTGGCAAGTTAGAAGAAGTTTGGTGATTGTGGCGAAAATGGTTGATGACATAAGGATAGTGATGGGGATTAAAGTAATTGACATGAAGATGGTTGATGTTATATGGATAGTGCTGGGGATTAAAGTAATTGACATGAAGATGGTTGATGTTATATGGATAGTGATGGGGATTAAAGTAATTGACATGAAGATGGTTGATGGTATAAGGATAGTGATGGGGTTTAAAGTAATTGACATGAAGATAGTTGATGTTATAAGGATAGTGATGGGGATTAAAGTAATTGACATGAAGATGGTTGATGTTATATGGATAGTGATGGGGATTAAAGTAATTGACATGAAGATGGTTGATGTTATATGGATAGTGATGGGGATTAAAGTAATTGACATGAAGATGGTTGATGTTATATGGATAGTGATGGGGATTAAAGTAATTGACATGAAGATGGTTGATGGTATAAGGATAGTGATGGGGTTTAAAGTAATTGACATGAAGATGGTTGATGTTATATGGATAGTGATGGGGATTAAAGTAATGGACATGAAGATGGTTGATGTTATATGGATAGTGATGGGGATTAAAGTAATGGACATGAAGATGGTTGATGTTATATGGATAGTGCTGGGGATTAAAGTAATTGACATGAAGATGGTTGATGGTATAAGGATAGTGATGGGGTTTAAAGTAATTGACATGAAGATAGTTGATGTTATAAGGATAGTGATGGGGATTAAAGTAATTGACATGAAGATGGTTGATCTCATAAGGATGGTGATGGTGACTGAAGTATTTGTTGGTGAAGATGGTTGTAGTTGTATGAAAGCGTTTAAAGGGACTTAATGAAATTCATTAGGGGCAAACCATAAAGTACGTCACGCTCCAGAAAGGGGTGGGGTAAGAAAGTGTGACAGTTTGTGACAGGGGGATGGGTGGTCCGGCCATGTGTGACGTTACGTTGTTTTATGTTTAATTCTAATTATTTCTTTAATTTAAAATATGTGTTCAAATGTGTGACTTACTTTAGGGGGGGGGGTCCAAGATTAGGGACAGTTTTGGGGGAGTTTAAAATGATCAAAAATAGCGTGATGTACTTTATGGACGGCCCCTTATACAACATTGAGGCAAATGTGGTTGAAGTATTTGAGTGACACATTCTATCACATGTATCTCTTTTTGTTTATGTTGATTTAAGAAACGATCACAGTTTAATATCTTATCAGATATTTTAGTTTGAAACCAGTTAATCTCTTAAATTTATTTACAATATACCAATTTATATCAATACTTAGAAATGACAAATTGAGCTTTCTCATTTTATCAAATTCCTTGATCCTTATAATGTATTATCTTATTGAAAACCATCATGTGCCTTGCCAATTAGATGTCATTTGTACAACATCATTCGTTCCAATTAGATGTCATTTGTACAACATCGTTCGTTCCAATTAGATGTCATTTGTACAACATCGTTCGTTCCAATTACACCAATACGAGGAGACAAGAGTGGAAACCCTGTCCGTAAATATACTCCCTTAAAACAACACAAACCCCACATAACCTCCCTTGACTTAACATCCCAGAAATCGGCTAACGTATGCCAATTGACGTCTGGGACTGCCCCAAATTAATAAGACCAATAAATAGACTTTTTCTTGTCAGCCTTACATCGTAGGTTAACTTCTGGACAAACACGAGTGGCCGTGCAGCCAAATTGGTACCATCCACCGAGCTTACGACGAGGCCAATAAAAAGTCCGGCACCTTCCTTCTCCACGCCAGTCCCCGTGTAGCCACCTGAATACCCCTTATTGAATCAATATCGACGTCCGGCCCCGGGGTCCTTAGACCTAAGAACGAGTCCATTTCAGAAGCCCAAAGGGGGGTTTGTTTAATTAGCCCTCGAGCCCTAACGAGCAGCACAATGCAACCTTCGGGACAATTGGACACACGCAGTATCGATACCAAGAAAAAAACGATATTTTTTTTTCTCTTTCTGTTTTGATCTTGGTTAAAGCTCTTTTTTTTTACTTGTCAAATATTGGACTAATTTCTTTAGCTCTATGGATATATTCTTTCTCAGCTGTATTGTATCATTAGCTGTAATGATAGCAGCTCTCTCAGATGAATCGTTTCATCTTAGCGGTATTGGGGACAGCTTTCTCATGCTGTATGATTGTCACGAATGACCAATTTTCCCCTATAACTTGTGAGCTGCACACGGTAGTGTGTTTGGTGGTTGTGTTAGTGTTATTATGTAGTCGGTGCGAAAGCGTGCAAAAATGGAGTTGTTTTTGTTGACGTCATGAGAATGTGTGTAGAAGGTTAGAGAGTGTTGAGTAGTGTATAGCGTGTTGTTGAAAAGGGGCTCGGCCATTAAAGTTTGTTTCCCTTAGCAGTGTTCAGTCATTTTCTTGTGTAAATGAGTTTATGAATCTGGGAGCAAGCGGTCTAGATATAAATTATTAAAACGCTTGTGACAATGATGTTACAGCTCTCTCTCCCTCTCTCTCATGCTGTATTATTTCATCTTAGATGTATTGATAACATCTCTCTCTCTCTCTCTCTCTCTCTCTCTTGCTGTATGATGTTGCATTAACTTTCTGAGCTGTACTGATATTAACTCCCTGATTGTTTTGTATCATTGCCTTTACTTACCTTGAGTTTATTGGGAACACCTTTCTCAACTCTATTGGTAATAGCTTTCTCAGGTGTATTGGGAACACCTTTCTTAGGTGTATTGGGAACACCTTTCTCAAGTGTATTGGTAACACCTTTCTTAGGTGTATTGGTAACACCTTTCTTAGGTGTATTGGTAACAGCTTTCTCAGCTGTATTGGTAACACCTTTCTCAGGTGTATTGGTAACACCTTTCTTAGGTGTATTGGCAACACTTCCTTGTATCGCTCCATTGATCTGATAGTAACGGTATCGTAGATCTCTCTCTCTCTCTTTCTCTGTCTCTCTTTCTAACTCTCTCTCTTTATCTCTCTCTCTCTCTATCCCCCTCTCTCTCTATCTATCTATTTCTCTCTCTCTGTCTCTCTCTCTATCTCTCTCTCTCTCTCTATCTATTTCTCTCTCTCTCTCTATCTATCTATTTCTCTCTCTCTCTATCTATCTATTTCTCTCTCTCTCTCTCTCTCTCTGTATATGTATCGTTAATGGTGCAATGGGCAGCTTTGGGCACATGACGTCATTGGGCAGGGAAAGAATAAGCGGCCCGTTCACCTGTTATAATCAATATGGCGTCTTATAACCTTACGTCTTACGTACTTACTGCCCGGACTCTATCGACACTGGCAATAACCGCAAGCCGGCTAATAAGCCACATCGTTCTTCGGCTAAATCTATGGGGTCAATAAATTTAGCCGCCATGCCGCAGATCCCGTGACCAGTACTGAGATGGTCTCAAGCTTTTCAATATCGGACCCTAAACAGAACTTTAAAAGAACTGGGAAATAAGGAACACTTATTTTACTGTTTACTGTTTACTTAAAGGAGGGTGGGGTGTTGGAGAGAGAAGAAAGACAACTCTCTTGGATAAGGAAAAGCCCTCACGGTTAAGCCCCATCTCACCAAAATGTTCAAATTTCCCATTTGTGTGACTCAGCTCCATTTCTACTCTTAGCTTCAAGCTTCTTTCTTGTCAATAAAACTCTGTTTTAAAAAAAATCTTATCTTGTTTTTCCCCAGGCGTGTGTGTCAACACTTACGAACACTTTCTCCCGGCCTGGTGGCTCCATCTTTGGTTGTACAGAACCATTCCTTTCCCCATTCCCCCCCTCGCGCCCTCCTCAATCTCAACGTAAGATCCTTTTTCCACGATACTGAAACGGGGAAAACCCCCAACAAGAGAGGTACAAGGCGCAACTGCAATCTAATTAAAATCTCTACTCTCGCACCGTCTTTGATCGCGCAGCACTTTCTTATCGTGCGCATGTTGAGAGCTGCGTTAAGTCGTTCTCTGAATAAAGGGGAAATCTCCGGTGCCTTTAAACGCGGTGTTTGATTTTTTTCCATCTGTTTATTTAGCGGGGTCAATTATCTCCCATGAGCTTTCAATATTCCTTCTGGAACTTTCTGCCCTCCCCCTACCCCTCTTTTTTGAAATGATTTTTCCTACTCCTCCCTTTATTTCCCTTTTCTAAAGAAAAGTAAGATTGTCAATGGTGTAGAAATGAAACGTAATGAAGATGATCATTTTTACCAGGGCCGTGAAGGAACACAATTTTTGACAATTGCCAAATGATCTGTTCCAACGGCATTCAGCTCTGAGCACAGCTTGTGTAGGGCCACTCGTCTTACTTAGATGATTGAATGATTGTTTGATAGCTTGAAGAATTACAAAACGTACCAGACAAATATAACGTTTCTTAATACATGACAGAGTTTCTTTAGAGAAAAAATGCAAATATGTTATGTGGTGAACATTCAAATATCCCCTACAAGAGCGTCTGTTTTATGCTGTTATGTGGTGAACATTCAAATATCCCCTACAAGAGCGTCTGTTTGTGCTGTTATGTGGTGAACATTCAAATATCCCCTACAAGAGCGTCTGTTTGTGCTGTTATGTGGTGAACATTCAAATATCCCCTACAAGAGCGTCTGTTTGTGCTGTTATGTGGTGAACATTCAAATATCCCCTACAAGGGCGTCTGTTTGTGCTGTTATGTGGTGAACATTCAAATATCCCCTACAAGAGCGTCTGTTTGTGCTGTTATGTGGTGAACATTCAAATATCCCCTACAAGAGCGTCTGTTTGTGCTGTTATGTGGTGAACATTCAAATATCCCCTACAAGAGCGTCTGTTTGTGCTGTTATGTGGTGAACATTCAAATATCCCCTACAAGAGCGTCTGTTTGTGCTGTTATGTGGTGAACATTCAAATATCCCCTACAAGAGCGTCTGTTTGTGCTTTTGGTTACGTGAGTTGTAACCATGTACATGGGCGTCGTAACCAAATACAGCAATCGCTTTATATACCAATGGATATGGGCGGTGAAGCCATGTGTACAGGTGTTGTAGCAATGAATATGGGCTGTGAATCCATGATTATAGATGTTGTAGCCATTGTCACAAAACAAACGAGGTTGTGATGTTGCTGAGGAAAGATTATTTTAAAAAATAAACGTTCTAATATTAGGAACATTTGGCCAACATTTGGCCAACATCAAATGACAGAGGAACATCACAATAGCAACGGTTTATCAATGGAAAGGGATATCACTCTAAGATCAAGGAACGTCCAGCCAGTGATAAAGAATATAAGGACACCAGAACATCAGAGTAAAAACGAAACAAGTTGCACGAAACCTCACCGGAACCAAGTTAATTGTAAAGATGGATGACTAATTGCATCCACCTAGAGGGAAAAAAAAATTACTCATATTTCAATTTTTTCTTTTTAAAAAATATAACATTTATTTATTGTTTCAAATGTTTAGTTCGACGTGGAAGTAACCAAACAAGGACGTGTCAAACGGATCCAATATTCTTTCAGGTTAAAGTTCGAACGTACATTTAGTCTGAGGAATGCCTATAAACTACAACCAACCTACCCGTGCACACCTCACCATCCCCACCTCATGGCCCCTTCCCCTTCCTGTGGGAAGGTCAGTGAAAAGTCAATACAATAGTCCGAGATCGAAATATCCATTTGGGACCAATGGATATTTCATTAATAATGAATAGATTTATCGCAAGTATTTTGTCTCACCACCTTCTCATTTCCCTTACTAATAGATATAATTTTAAAACGCAGAGCATTTGTTTTGCTTGCAGCACAAACTTATGTTTTTATAACTTGCGTTAACTTGTCCCATGTTCACAGTTTCTTCCAATGTGATCGGGTCTGTGGGTATTGACCACAAGGCGACCGCCAACAGGTATCACATCAGCGATCAATTGGTCACGTGGTTACATTGATCTCAGTACATCTTAGACCCTCGTTACGGAACAGTTCCCTTCTATAGAACATTCTAGTAACAGACTACCAAATGAAGAGCATTTATGAAGAAATCTTCAGAAACTGAAAGAGCAGTCTCCATTCCAGCTTCATTTTTTTTTAAAACCCTGAATGGAAAATTGGGAATCCCCAATAACTGTATGATAAACACAAGCCGTATCATTATTATTTACACAAATATGTATAGATAATATGTTATGTGAAGTCAAAACATTATCGGATGATATTACATTAAAAAATATGAAACTAGTTCTCGTATGCCTTCCTGAAAATAATAACTTGATAAAATGAGAAACTGCTATACGAATGGGAACGTTGGGACCTATCAGTGTTAGAATTTACCAACAACTGGAAAGAATTCGTCAACAAAAACAACTAGTAATTTGTTTTACTGTAAGACGTTCCAAGTGTTTGGCCTTAGAGTGGCCTTAGATGTAAGTAAACAGAGGGACGCAGGGAAAAGCAGATGAGAATAACAAGACGTGTTTGCCGAATGGTTTTTCCTTCACATAACGTAGTTCGATTGGTTTGTTCTTTTACATACGGTGATCGGGGCCAATGGGTGTACAGCCCTTTGAGGTTGAAATGCAATTGGTGTTAGGTGTTCAAATAGTAGCAAGGAGCTTTCTGTGCTTACCTTCAATTGTACCTGATTTAGACCGATAGCTCCTTCCATATTCGGTACAAATATTTGCCCCAGTCTTAAATAATGTGAGCGGCATATGAGTTCTGGAATATTCTTCGTGTGCGGCAAAAACTGTGATCAAACAAAAACGTGGGGAAATCAATGAAAAATGCGAGGTGAAAGAAAAGAGCAATACGCGTCTTGTCATGTTTTTACTAAAATTTTGAGGAGTTTAAAAACACTGAGATGCTTAAAGAACACTGTATGGATATGCTACAAAAGGGACTAACAATAAGGACTTTTTACTGGTAAATCGCTGCCTTGGCGGATAGTTATGTGGAGTATTTCTTTTCTGCTAATTCCTATGTTTTCATAAATAGCAGGCTAGTTGGGTTTTTTTCAAACTGACATCTTTTGACATCTTTGGCATCATTTTACGCGGCCATGATGTCTTCTAGACTTATGAAACGGAATTGAAGAATTTCAGTTATGTTACCTTGGTGCATACTGCAATCTTGTCACATATTTATAATCTTAATGAAATCAAGGTATTGAACAAGGTATGGGTAACACCGAAAAGGGCACAAGATAACGAATGTAAATCAGAAAGGTGCCTTCCTCAGCAACAAACAAAAGCAACAAGAATTTAATACTAATGAAAAAAAACAAAAAACTCGTATGTGTTCCAAATGGTCAAGTAACATAGACATAGAAATAGACATAGATATAGACATAAGGAAATTTTGGGAGATTAGTGACAATGGCCACCTCCTAAATGAACTTTGACTTGGGCACACATGTCACAATACGCGTTAACGTAAAGAAATGGGGAGAAAATAAGATTATTAAAAGTATTTTAAAGTATTTTTTTTATATCCTCTTTGTCGGATTGGAACCGTCTCTGTTCCTAAGACACGCACCAAAACATTTGGTGAAAGGTCGTTCTCTTTTTGTGCAGCCAAACAATGGAATTCTCTACCATTACACATACGTAGTGTTCAAACAATCAAGTCCTTCAAGACTGCACTTAAGACACAACTTTTCAAAATTTATTTTCAGAATTAATGAAACAACATTTCTTGTAAATGATTAACGTAGCTTATGTATAATGTACTGTAATTTTTGTGTTTGTTATGATATGAAAGTTAATTTAATACTTATAGGTATGTTATTTCTTTCATGTAAAGCGCTGTGAGCCCATTTCCTTACTGGGATACAGCGCTATATAAATAATCAATTTATTATTATTATTATTGTAAACCAAGCTCTATTTTTATTTGACAGTCGCAAACATCTTCTCTATAACACATGCTCAGCGTTGGTCAAACGAGATAACATCTTGCCATGTAATCTGAAGGTACTCGTTAAAATTGCAAGAAGAAGAAACGAACACCCCCACAAAAACACACACCAACACTCACACACACAAAATATACACACATACACGGATATAAATAGTTCAAATATTCCCCAGCTTTTTCCCAATTCCACATTTAATTCAACTGAACTGAGTTCCTGTTAGCGAGAGTGCAATACAAGTCAACCTTTTAGATTACTTCCCTTGCATTTCATTGCGCCAAAATACAATATTTCAACAAAATATCAACCTCTGACCTCTGGCCACTGACCTCATCTATTCGTAAAGTCCGTGGTTTAATACAATAGTTACAAATCGACAAATATTTTAAACTAGTCTTACATTGACTCATCAAAAAATTACACTGAACGAGGAATAATGAAGTGACATTAAAAACATATGTTATATATTGAGAGGTTTATTACTTTTTCAGCTTACATATCGTGGCTTATCCCAGACTTTTAAATCTGGCGAAAGATTATCATTCGATAGAAGTGATACATATGCAAATTAGGAATCACAAAGAAACCACATAAAACCGAACGAGAAAGATGCCCACTATAAGGGTTTCATCCGAGTGTACTTGTAGAGAAATCGTGTGAACTTTTCGCTAAGATCAGACAAATATTATTTTTTCGACCCCCCAAATAAAAACGTGAAAACCAGAACTCTTTTAATTTCTGAGATATTTTCTAAACCAATAAAAAATCTCCCGTAAATCCGATTGAGTCAACACCGGTTATTACTAAAAATAGCCATCAGATACCCATGATGCCCGAGTGCAGCAGAGCGGAGTGGCGCATGCGCGGAGATCAAAGTGAAATGTTGTGGACTTACACCAGAAATTTCAAAAGGTGTCTGTCAATTGGCTACCAGGTATCACGAAATGTTTACCCGTCTGATCGGTTCGCCGATGAACCTGGTCGATGTGGTCCACGTATATTTACTGCGGCTAGAGCTGTGAGAACAGGAATTACTAATTATATTGATTTTAATATGAGCGTTTTTTAAATAATCGTGTGTTAAGTGGTTATGTGAATTATGTCTGAAGCTTATCGGGGCGGGAGTGGGATCTGTGAGTTAAAAGTGTACTGCATTTTTATTGGTTTTTGTGTATGTGATGTACGTCATGCTAACTGGCTCTAATGTGTATGTTATGTACGTCATACTAACTGGCTCTAATGTGTATGTGATGTACGTCATGCTAACTGGCTCTAATGTATGTGTTATGTACGCCATACAAACTGGGAAAAATGTTGCTGGCTGTAACCTACTGACTTCTAAATTTCTACCTCTGTCTGTTTAACCAACAAATACTTCATTAATGCTTTTAGATTTTTAGATAGTTTTTCATAAATGACGGTTCTAGACTTCCTGTTTTTGTATTTGATCCACCTCAGTAGGATTGAGATGTTATCCTTATTTTGACTTGTAGTTTATAGCGCTTCTTTCATGAATGATTAGAATTTTATGTATCACGAATTTCATCAAACGTGAGCCCATGGCCTTTTTCTAAATGTCTTTGTAGGGCCATTGTAGGCCCTCCTCAGCTTAAACCGCCAACATAGTAACCAATGGTAACAGAAAATGGATGCTTAAGTCTAACAAGACGCCACAAAACAACGAACGCATCGGCCAAGTGTCATCAAGAGCGAACAAAAACAAATGCTAATAAATATACTAAATAAAATATAATTAAAAAACGCATATGCAGTATTTAGTCCAAACATCAGTCTGATTGCAGTCCCACATCAGTTTGATTTCAGTCCCACATCAGACTGATTGCAGTCCCACATCAGACTGATTGCAGTCCCACATCAGACTGAATGCAGTCCCACATCAGTCTGATTGCAGTCCCACATCAGACTGAATGCAGTCCCACATCAGTCTGATTGAAGTCCCACGCCATTTATATACAACACATAAATCAAATGTATAATACATAAAAATCTACATTTTCACATCATTTCACGTCATGGTTTACAGTTTTATATATATTTAATGCTATGTCATGTGTGACAGTCAATGACATAGATACCTAAACACCAAACCAATCTTGCTTGCCTTTACCTTTTAGAAGACAATCAGTTTCAGTACAATATGATGATGATAGTTATGTAGAGTTCATGAAGCAATTATACAAATCTAAACGGAATTTGTAATGATAAAATGAAATGTAATGTGGAAACGATAAGACAATGATACAAATCTGATTGGTATTAGTCAGAGGTGAAAAATATTTTCACAAGAACCGTTTGGGTTAATAAGTTGTATGAACTTTTCTTGCAATGACAGAAGATCTCTAGTAGAACCCTGGCCAGTACTTTTGGTGAGTAATGAGTGACAGTCATTTATCACACGTTCTTGATACGCGCGAAAAAAATATTTATGAAGTTACGGTAAGATCTGACACACTTTGATAACAAAGAGAGTGCATATAACGCAAGCGAGAGCGACATCGAATTTCAGATAAAGTCATGTATAATCCTTATCTGGTTGTAATTATGAGTATAATTAACAAGATCAGTGCTCAGACTTTCTTTGCAATCACAGACAGAATTATTTCTTAGAAAGGAAAAACCGTGCGTTGTTTCCTTAAGACTACTTGGTATGAAACTACTCGGTATGAAACTACTTGGTATGAAACTACTCGGTATGAAACTACTCGGTATGAAACTACTTGGTATGAAACTACTCGGTATGAAACTACTTGGTATGAAACTACTTGGTATGAAACTACTCGGTATGAAACTACTCGGTATGAAACTACTTGGTATGAAACTACTCGGTATGAAACTACTCGGTATGAAACTACTCGGTATGAAACTACTTGGTATGAAACTACTCGATATGAAACTACTTGGTATGAAACTAATCGGTATGAAACTACTTGGTATGAAACTACTCGGTATGAAACTACTCGTTATGAAACTACTCGTTATGAAACTACTTGGTATGAAACTACTTGGTATGAAACTACTCGGTATGAAACTACTCGGTATGAAACTACTCGTTATGAAACTACTTGGTATGAAACTACTTGGTATGAAACTACTTGGTATGAAACTACTCGGTATGAAACTACTTGGTATGAAACTACTCGGTATGAAACTACTCGGTATGAAACTACTTGGTATGAAACTACTTGGTATGAAACTACTTGGTATGAAACTACTTGGTATGAAACTAATCGGTATGAAACTACTTGGTATGAAACTACTTGGTATGAAACTACTCGGTATGAAACTACTTGGTATGAAACTACTTGGTATGAAACTACTCGGTATGAAACTACTTGGTATGAAACTACTTGGTATGAAACTACTCGGTATGAAACTACTCGGTATGAAACTACTCGGTATGAAACTACTTGGTATGAAACTACTTGGTATGAAACTACTCGGTATGAAACTAATCGGTATGAAACTACTCGGTATGAAACTACTCGGTATGAAACTACTTGGTATGAAACTACTTGGTATGAAACTACTCGGTATGAAACTACTCGATATGAAACTACTCGGTATGAAACTACTTGGTATGAAACTACTCGGTATGAAACTAATCGGTATGAAACTACTCGGTATGAAACTACTCGGTATGAAACTACTCGGTATGAAACTACTTGGTATATTCAAATTTCTTTTTTTTAAAGAATCTGTCAATAGGCTAAACAGTTTCAAATTTCAAGACATTAATTGAGATCTGTCAATCAAATGTGGTAGGAGCATCTTTACTGATACGTTTATTTTATTTTCAAGCATTTTTTGGTGACCACTAACTATGACTGAAAACAATAAGCACAAATAAGTAATATCTTGGTGAAAAGTTTTCCCATATGCCTTTCAATTTTCGGAGCAATTTGTAAAAATGAACTTTCAATTTCCAAATTGAACCAGACACCAACCCGCAAAAGTGTGAATCTCTCTGAATCTCGCCCATGCGCGAGAATAAATGCCGCTCATATTGCTGGCATCGTTTGATTGTGACCTTGACCTGCAATTTCCAATATCCATATCTTGTATTCTAAGGTTACTCAACAGACGATCGACAAGTTGCTCATCGTTTGCTTTAATTGAAATAAAGTGATGTTTTAACGCGGGCTGCTTATTTAAATATGGGATTGTTTACTTAACCCTCAGTTGCTGTGGCTGTGTAAAGTACGCTGCATAGGGCAAGTATACGGCATAGAGCAAGTACACTGTATAGGGTAAGTATACGGCATAGGGTAAGTATACGGCATAGGGTAAGTATACGGCATAGGGTAAGTATACGGCATAGGGTAAGTATACGGCATAGGGTAAGTATACGGCATAGGGTAAGTATACAGCATAGGGTAAGTATACGGCATAGGGCAAGTATACGGCATAGGGCAAGTATTATACGGCATAGGGCAAGTATACGGCATATGGCAAGTATACGGCATAGGGCAAGTATACGGCATAGGGCAAGTATTATACGGCATAGGGCAAGTATACGGCATATGGCAAGTATACGGCATAGGGCAAGTATACGGCATAGGGCAAGTATTAAACGGCATAGGGCAAGTATACGGCATAGGGCAAGTATTATACGGCATAGGGCAAGTATTATACGGCATAGGGCAAGTATTATACGGCATAGGGCAAGTATTATACGGCATAGGGCAAGTATTATACGGCATAGGGCAAGTATACGGCATAGGGCAAGTATTATACGGCATAGGGCAAGTATACGGCATAAGGCAAGTATAATACGGCATAGGGCAAGTATTATACGGCATAGGGCAAGTATTATACGGCATAGGGCAAGTATTATACGGCATAGGGCAAGTATTATACGGCATAGGGCAAGTATTATACGGCACAGGGCAAGTATTATACGGCATAGGGCAAGTATACGGCATAGGGCAAGTATTATACGGCATAGGGCAAGTATACGGCATAGGGCAAGTATACGGCATAGGGCAAGTATACGGCATAGGGCAAGTATACGGCATAGGGCAAGTATTATACGGCATAGGGCAAGTATTATACGGCATAGGGCAAGTATTATACGGCATAGGGCAAGTATTATACGAATAGGGCAAGTATTATACGGCATAAGGCAAGTATTATACGGCATAAGGC